>SCLG01000381.1:100052-156478 GCA_004367875.1 Oikopleura albicans
TGGCTTCACCACGTCAGTTTAAGCGCCAAAAAATGGTATATCATATACCTATATGATATAAGAATATCTGTAAGTATACAGATTTATATCCAATCGCGTTTTCCGAAATCTCCGTGTGTCATTTTATCAGATAGTCACTAAATTTGACGTCAAATATTTCTTTAGCATGAATATGAATATTTAAGAAGATTGGGTAGTTTTTGCTATAGTTTTTGCTAAAAAAATATTTTTTTTTCATTTTCCGCTCTAGAAGTATTCGATGCTAAATTTGTAAGTGTCCTTGAAACAACATTTTTTTCTCAAATTGCTTTCTCTCTTCATAATTTGGAACTCTGTACAAAGGGGTACACATGTTTCGCTCGATTTTTTGGGTAAACTAATTAGGTCGTTTTTTAGCATACCCACTTTTTCGACATGGGCCATGGCTATCAAAGGCAATGGATATTTTTTGGCCAAAATAATAACCCCTATCCTTCTTTGTAGCATGAAAAAAAATGTAGGGCCATGTCTTTTTTGAAATGCTAAAAAAGTGACCTTACTACAATCGGGTTACGGAATTGTGTAACGTGCTATAGAAGTAGTAGTTCCAAAATTTCGAGCCCTATAACATCCCCTGAATCTATTCTTTCTTTAAATTCGCGTATGAACTCGTATCATTCACTAAATCATAAAAAAAACTACAATTTAAGTATTTATTTTTTTTAAATTAGAATCGTTTGTTTGGAGATGAGTAAAAATTCGAATATCTGGGCAGATGTGCTTTTGGAACAGGATTTGTCCGAGTCAATTGGCGAGTTGAGTACAATGGCACAATCGTCTTCCCAAAACGAATTTGTTGGGAAAACGTAAGAACGATAAATTAAAATTTATTCCACGTCCAAATAGAAGGGAAATATTTGAGAATTGGGGGGTGGGGGTAAGAACTGTTTTCGGTTAGTCACATTTTTATGACCGGAAAAATAGTGGTCGGTTTTTTAGGCCGGCCCAAAAATAACTTACTAGTGAAAAATTGTTCCAGCAAAACCAAGAAAAATATTGACATTTGTTTACGGTTTTTGGCATGGACTAAGCCATTGGACTTGGAAAGTTTTTCACCTGGACACTTTTTCAAAAGTTTTCGCCGCAACATTTTCCAGTTCCAGGACATAAACCGTTTGTCAATAATTGTCTTGGTTTTCCCGTAATGTTCGTTCCAAAAAGTTCCAAAAAGTAACTTTTGGAGCGTCCTAAAAAACAACCAGTCCCATTCCAGACTTGAAAATGAGATTTTTAGAAAAAAACAAAAAGAGCGTCGAATCCGGCCTTATCAAATGCGCGACAACCAACAAAAACCGGACCAAAAAATCAAAAACAAGACCCACCGAAATCTAAATAATAACAAGGCGAACAGCAAGGCGAAAGGCGCTCTTAATTGCCCGATGCTAGAAATGGGGACTCCACGAAACTTGCGCCAAAAAGTAGAGATTGACGACGCGATGCCGGTCGAGCAGGTTTCGGAAGAGATACGTTTTCGAATTTGGGAGCAGAAACGTTGGATGCTTTTAGCGCTCATTAAAGAACTGGGAAATAAATTGGCAATTGATCTCGTCAACCAAGTCACAGAGATTGAACGAAATGTACGTTTTAGTGTACAGTGGGTGAAAAAAAAAGCCAAGATAGCCATTCGATGAACTTTTCGAAAATTTGGGGTTGGTCGAAAAAAAATTTTTTGCGAAAAAAAATATTTTGCTGAATATTAGTCCAAAAGAAGGAGCTCTATTCACTGATCACGGTGATACACCGGGTGCGTTATCAGGCAGGTTTTGCGACAAAACAATCTGCCTGATAACTGCGTAGGGTGCCTGATAACTGCGCAGGGCGTAGGCGGAATAGGGGGAAAAGATGCAAAAAAGCTGCCTGATAAGTTTTTAGCATACAGGTCTTTTTTTTAGGTGAAGTCCAAAAATAGTTTTTCGGTATATCTTTTTAGGTTGTTATAAGTAGGGTGCCCGCAACTTTCGAGTATAGCCATACCATTAAAAATCAGATTAGCCATTCCATAGCATTTTTGGAGACTTTTTAAAAAAAAAATTATAAGACTCTCATGGTCTTTTTTTATACGGCGGTTTCCTTGTAAGGGCAAGTCAGTTTTACGATTTTCGCCGTTGTTAAAAATGTATTTAGGGTGGTATGGCTTTGGCAAATGGTCGCCGACGTCAACCAGGCGGTGTTTTCATCTATCTGACCCGCCAACAGACGGATATTGACCAATCAAAAATAACCGCCATTTTAAATGAACACAGCGAATACAAAAAGAAGAAAAAAGCAAAGACCAACTGAACTTATTTTTCACCTATTCATTCTCAGACGGAGAAACGGCTCCGTCTTGTCACACTGTTGTTTTTCTTTGCTATATGGAAATTTGTACAAAATCACAAAAAAAGGATACGCTTTTCTCTTGCTGCCATTGTTAGATAATAAACATGTTATCATCGAACTCGCACTAAAGACTTAACTATTCGCTTGAATTTTTTTTTAACTACTACAAACAAAATTCAAGATGAAAGGTCGTTTTACTGCAATTAAAAGATGATATCACCGTGATATAACGTCATGACGCGTCAGCTACTTGAACAGCTTTGTGAACCGCGAACAGAGGTCGGCAGATTTTGCGCGGACAAGGGTAATTTTCAATGGTAGGGCATAAAACGTGTCACCTTTTAATCAAAGCAAGTGTACCCCTGTACAATACCCGCGGGTAATGGCACTCGGGTATGGTAGGGTAGGCCCTGAGTTTAAGTTCGAACATTTGTGCCCCTATAATCTGACATTAAAGTATACAGGGAGGTTGGTTATAAGGTCAGCCATTTGTGCCGCTATAAGGTCAAATCAGTTTGTTTGCACTGAGGTCAAGTCAGTTTTTTTCAAGATAATGTCTTTTTTTTCACTTTTTTTCTGGTTTTAAATTTAGAACGAGGCATATACATTAATAACGACAGAGGTAAAACACGGGTAATAATTTTTTTATAGAAATCATGTCTTTTTCTCTTTTTTTTGGTTGGTTATAAGGTCAAGTCAGTTTTTTAGACCTTGGCCTTTTAACCAACCCCCCTGTACAGTCCTTGATTCCATAACGGTCGTTTTGGTTTCTCGAAAAACGGTCGTTATGGAATGAGCGCCCCTCATGGAATCAAGGACTGTAAATGACATTTGTTATTTTATATAAGGGTTTACATGTGTTTGATCTTGACCTTAGAGTCAGGTCTGTATAAATCTACAAACGTTTACGTGTGTCACACACGGTGCGTGCGAATGTAAAAAAATATATTCGCAAAACAAGTTGTTTTAAAAGCTCATTTACAGGGTTTAGTGGTACCAATCGGGATACGAAAGCCCTTATTATTCTAAATCCATCACAGTTAAGAGATTTTCTATAATCTTATTCCTAAAATCACGATTTTACAGTGTTATGAATTTTGTAATTTTCAATATAGTTTTTTTTTTATCTTATTCAGCAAATACACGTCGGATCTGCGATACTGTATCGTTTTTTTTTTATTCCCAAGACAATTGACGTGAGATAGAGTTAATCTTGTTTGGTTGACGTCACACGCACTTATGGGAATTACTTTCTGCATTTTTATGCGGCATTACACAACTTTCGTACGAAAAATATTTTGTTGCCAGAAATTGTTGCCAATTTAGTGGGCCAAAGTTTTTTTTTGTCTCGGCAAAAATAGACAACATTTAAGGTTCTTAGCTCGTGAACTGTGGACATCGTCAGGGCCAGATTTCACCTCTATAATTAGTACTTATTTTAGATAAAAAACTATGTCAGATATAAATTACACTCCTTACACCCATAAAGGACTCTTGACAGCAAATCTTAACAGGACTACACTAGACCAGCATTGTAGGACGCTAATTTCCAATACACTCTCTGGTACAGGACCCTACTTTGAATACATTGAATTACAGTCCTTGATTTCATAAGGGGCGCTTCCATAACGGCTTTTTTCCTCAAAAGAATCGAAAATGGCCGTTATGGAATTAAGGACTGTAGTATGAAAAATGCTGACTGAATTACATACGGATTTTGAATACAGTCCTTACTCCCATTACAGCCCTTTTTGCTTCTAATTATAGGGTGATTTGGTGATAAGGTCAAGTCATCTTGTTTTTACTAAGGTCAAGTTATTTTTATCAAAATAAGTCATGTCTTTTTCATTTTTCGGTTTAGATTTAGAACGAGGCATAAACGTTTAGAACTATATGGGTAAAAACACGGGTAATTATTTTTTTATAGAAATCATGTCTTTTTTCACTTTTTTTGGATGAAGACCAGGATTTTTTTATATGAATCATATCTTTTTGGACTTTTATTTGCACTAAGGTCAAGTCATTTTTTGGAGAGCATTAAGGTCAAGTCATTTTTTGGAGAGCATTAAGGTCAAGTCATTTTTTGGAGAGAATTAAGGTCAAGTCATTTTTGTTGGCCTTGACCTTACATGTATAACCAGACCCCCTTGTAATTACGATGTTATTTCTGACACACAATTTCTGACATTAATTTTATGTCGTTTATGCAATTGCTGCCATGACGTTATTCTACGAATTCATCATCAAATAAACTACTTCAAAAATATAAAATGACTAAGCTGCATGAATTCGTTTTTTATTTTATTTTGCAAATTGTATGTTCAACTAGAGTATTCCAATCCAAAAACATTTGCAACGTTTTTAAAGAAACTCAATAAGCAATTTTTAGCAATATTATTACAGGGGGTTGGTTATAAGGTCGGCCATTTGGAGCGTTATAAGGTTAAGTCATTTTTTTTGCACTAAAGTCAAGTCATTTTTTGAAACATATTTTTTAGGAAAAAAAACTTTAAAATCATGTCTTTTAACCTTCAAACACATCGCATGCACGTTCGTCCACGCGTGCTTATAAAAGTGTTTTTCAGTGTTTTCTTTTATTAAATGTAATGACACTCAAAATCAACATAGGATAACCGATTTCGAACCGAGGTAACTTTTCATCAACAGAGTTTTTTTGTGTCCAAAAACACATTTGTGCGACCAATTTAGATGAGTAAACAAACTGGCACAATAGTTTTTTAATTGAACCGACTTCTCACCGATAATTATCGGTTCTGGGAAACGGCTAGTCTTCAATTAAATCGCGGTTTTAAATTTCGGTTTTGAAGCCCTATGAAACATATGTTTGCGCCGCAAGTATTAATATTATCTAGATGAATGGATCCAATACAAGTTTGTAGCGAATTCATTTTGCGCCAAAGTCATCATTATTGTACGACACCTACCAATTTTCAGTCTGATTCAGATCAGTCTCTAAATTTTTGCTTAAACTGGGAAAATATATATAATATGTCAGATTACCGTAATACTATGATTTATGACAGAGAAAAGACTCAATTAAAATTACTCTAAGAGAAATTTGATTATTTGTTCGTCGTGCAATTGAAAGTAAGTGGATAATGGTATGTATTTTTTGAAAAGAACACTTTAGCTCGCAAAATGTACCGTATGATAGGGCTATGACTGCAACGGTAACGTCATAATAGCGTTACAAATCATAGGAAAATTGCTCAAAGCCTTACAGTCAGAGCCCTATCATACGGTAGATTCCACAGATGTTGGACTGTATATAAGCAAATTATTATAAGTCTTTTACAGTCCTTACTTCCAATACGGGCGTATTTTATTCCCGAAAATAGCGTGCTTATTAGGGCGAATTGTCATCAAGTGTCCACTTTTCGACCGTGTTGGAGACATTTTTTCGCAAAAAGCGTCCTTATTGGAAGAAAGCTTCCGTATTGAGTGCCTTGGTATTGCGAGAAAATTTTTCGTACTGGATTTCTAGATACAAAAAATGCAACGTCCGGGAATCGAACCCGGGCCTCCCGCGTGGCAGGCGAGAATTCTACCACTGAACCAACGTTGCTTGATTTCGATGGGTATATTCAATATATAAATAAAAAAAACACACGAATATTTTTACACTATTTTATACGAAAACTTGACGTTTTTTTTTTGAAGTTTATCAGACAGAGAAAATATTTCAAAGATATTTCAAAACATACAGTTTTTTTTGTTCTGGTGTTGAAATGTAATTATGGAACCTAAATTTTGCCATAGAAAACCTCACTATTTTTTATTATTACAACACTGTATGGCATACAGTCCTTGCCCTGGCTGTCTCACAAATTGCGTATTATACGGACGTTTTTTGACATTAAATTACGCTGACGTTTTTGTATGTACAGGGTTGGTTATTATCTTCATATTTTTTGGGAAAAAATTCAGCAAAAATGTTAAAAAAAAATGGGGTTGGTTATAAGGTCAACTCAGTTTGCAAAAATGCATTTAAGGTCAAGTTAGTTTTTTTGACCTTGACCTTATAACCAACCCCCCCTGTACATTGGCAAGATAAGTGCTCGCAAGATAACTACGCAAGTGGTGTAAAATACGATAAAAAAAATTGTAAACAAATGGACCGCGACGACGGTTTCATCACAAATAAAAAAATACTAATCTGTGGCGTTGTCCTAAAAGTACATAATCGATTCTCAGGAAATTGTGTGGTCTAATTTAAAAAATCATCCATGTCGCAGAAAAGTGAAGATGAAGTTAAAAATCCCCACAATAATTTAAATAATGCGGTTGGTGCCATGACTTTCAAAACTACAACGTATCTCTTACTATAAACATAATCAGGTAGCCTCGGCAAAAAACAACATCAGTGCTAGGGTAGTTATGACATAACTTATGTGAGGAAAATTTTACATATAATTTGCTCTAAGATAATTTTTATGAATAATGGTCTTTACTTTTCTAAATTAGAAGTTTCAGAGGAAATTTTTTTTTACGTAATAAACGTATAAACGTTTAAAGATTCAACAGTGACATTCGGGTTTTGTAATTGACCGACAAAAGTGCGGCAATTTATCTTTTTACATATAATCTCGTATTAATAAAACGTATACAGTCTTTACTCACAATAGAGCCATTTTTGCAAGTATTTACAAAAGTGCGAACATGACCACTTTTCGATCTGAGACATATTCGGTCTTTTTATTCCACTTCGGGTAGTCTTGTACTAGTAGTATACTGTATACTGTATACTTTATACATTTAAAGTTTCTATTTATAAGTATAATTGATGGCACACGCTCTGTAGTATACTTACGAACAATCAGTTACTATGTGGTAAAATCGACTAAGGATGAATTTGGGTCGAAATAAAAAAAGAGGCGGCCATGGAAGAGGTCATCTCATTTTACATTGACGTGATTGGTTAGAGGTGAATCAAATTAAATGTTCGCGTATTGAAAAATACGGCTACCTCTTCCAAGGCCGCCTATTTTTTTTATTTGGCTTATTCCGACCCAAATTCATCCTTAATCGATTTTATACTTACTACTCTTGTTTTGTAACCTACTTTATATAATACGCGTTCTTGATTGGTTTGCCTCCTGTTCTCTGTACTCACGAGGGATGATTCGCTAGGGTGTTCATTTTTACACACAAGTGAAAATATATCTCAATTTTGTTTTATTATGTACAAGTAAGATTAATTAAATGTAATGTACTGTTTCCAGTATCACTGAGAAAAATTATAAACTTATTTGGTTTTTTCTTATAATGAAACCTTTTGAAAATTGTAACATTTACAACATGTTACATGATTCATCTGTCAATTTTAAGCCATCCATTTACATCTTGATATTACGTGTACAAAATTAGATTTGTTTTCGAGAAGTACCGAAGCAAGGAATTTATTGACGATTCGTAAATTTCGTAAATTTAACCTAACACGCATTAAGTATAAAACTGGGGTAAACTTTAAAAACAATTTTTTCACTACTGTAACAGGGAAGTTGATTACAAGGTCTGAGATTTGGTCCGTTAAATAACTTATGAGGTCTAATAAACTATAAGTTATAGGTTTTTTAAGAGTAAGGTCAAATCAAAAACATGCTTGTTGGGAAAAAATCGGTAAATCATGACCCACCTAATATTTTGTTAACTTATTTAGGTACATTGTAAATGGTTATTTAATTTTCGCAGAGAAAAACAAAAATTGATAAATGTAAGATTTTTGGTGATATTTGCATCGAAAATTCTACGCAAATTCATGTCTTTTTGCGAAAAAAATATCTTTTAACAATTTTTATTGGATCAAATGTAAAATCAAATGTAAAAATATCCAATTTCGATTTAGAAAATGTTGCTACCAAATCAGTCAATATTGATGTTCTGAAAAAAAAGTTACAGTCCTTACTCCTTTTTGGGACACTCCTTTTTTGGACGATTGCTCCTTTTTGCGACGTTTTTTCGGCCAAAATGGGCCATTTTAATAGAAAAATGATCCCTTTTTCGGACGCTATTTACGAGAACCGAAAACTTTCAAAAAAGGAGTAAGCACTGTATTCGTAAATAATGCAGATAAAAGGGGTATAAAATTTTATGTAATTAGGTTTTATTATGCCGTTTCGACAAATCACTTAGACGTTTATATTTGCTAAATTGAATGGTATTTAACTCCCTCTAACCGATCAGGTAGTTTACTACCAAATCGACTTTCATCGTTAATAATAGCGAGACGGATCGAGTTTTTTTTTTAAACGGAAAACAGTACAGAATTGTTCCAGCAAATTTACGTAAATCTAACAAATGTTCGAGTTTATTTTATATTTTAGTTTAGTAGAAAATTCGACATGTAACGCACCAGTTTTGATAAAAAATCTAAACTTTTTTACTTTCGTCCTCTGTTACAGCTAAATGCACAAAATTTCTTGACGAGAGAGACAAAAATCTACCAAAAAAACGAAACTACTTGTTTTGCACGTGTTTTCAACTATTTTTGTTTTTCTCATTTTTGAGAAATCTGGATTAGAAGCATATCCATTTTTACGAAAATTGGGACAAAAATTTGTTTGTTTTGTCTTTAGCTTGCTAGTACAGCAAAGCGGACACTTTGATTTCACAAATAATAACAAAATATGAATGTTCCAACGAAATTCAATTCATTACACTCCCTACCCCCATTAGAGCACTACTCAAAAGTGCTCAATTTTGGACGGTTTTGAAATGTTTTTTTACGGAAAAATGATCCTAATAAAAGTGTGTTTAATGGGAGTATGGACTGTAATAAAAAACTAAAAAATGTATAAACAAATTGAATAACAGTCATTTCAATTATTAAGAGTAACATTTGATCATACTTTGGTCCACAGGTGCCAAATTCCATTGGTGCGCGCCTATATCGGCGATTTTATTAGAAAATCGTTTTCGGCGATTTTTAACTTTTCTCTGTAAAAATTGTTTTTGATANTAATATTTTTTTTTTTCAAAAAAAAAAACTGTCCAAATAAGTGCACAGTGTGTAGGTGTTTTTGCTGGAAAACTTTTGACCGAAAAAGTGTCCAAATAAGTGCACGATCGGGAATTTTGTCCAAATAAGTGCTGTCCAAATAAGTGCACATGGGGTGTATATTGTATTTTTTTTTCAAACTACCAAAATTTACTGGTTTAAGACTAAGTCATAACGTTATTTAGTTTTCACATTTTGCGAGACAAAACAATGGTGGATTTTTTCAGTTTTTTAATGCTACAAGTTCTAGGCTAGAACGTGTAAAACTCCATGTAGTAAGATTTTCTTTGGTCAGGTTCAAAAAGGACTTAACGATTTTTGAGGAGGAATCGAACTGGCGGGCAATTTTTTTCAAAAAAATATAAAAAAACCCGGTCCACTGGAATTGGCCTACAATGCTATCTTAAATATTCACTCGTGCGCTGGCAGGCAAGAGCGCACACAACTCTTCTTTTTCGTTTCTAAGCGTTTGTAATTTTAAGAAACTTAGTTTACTCAACTGGAAAACGTAACTTTTGATTAACGTTGATTTAACGTAACTTCAGATTTTTTTTTCATAAGCGTGTTCATTTTTTGAAAATGATTTTGAACTTGTCTTTGAAGTTACACGATATGGAGCGAACTGGACAACCCTAGTCTATAAAGTATTCTGCATTTCTATTTTTTCGAGGGCTGATCAAAGCTGAAAATAATATTGTTTTACAGGATTTTACGAGTATAGTAACGGTATTGTAACTCGGCCGTAGTATGTAAAGCTTCTTACCTTACCAGAAACGAAAAACGAACCCTTTATACCCTATTTCAAACGAGCGCGGGCAGTGCGTTACAATTTTTGCACAAATATTCTCTCTGCAAAATTTTAAATTTTTACCGCAATTTTGTGTGGGATGTCACATTTTGGATATCAGTCTTTCTTTTGTAGGTTCGGATTGATCTACAATTAACATGGCTAATTAGACAAATTTAGTATAAATCACATGTAATCACACTTTTCTAGGATATCTTTATTCAGTTTGCACTTAATTCAACCGTGGCTTAACATACTGTAGTTCCTNTTTTTACCGCAATTTTGTGTGGGATGTCACATTTTGGATATCAGTCTTTCATTTGTAAGTTCGGATTGATATACAATTAACTTGACTAAAGTTTAATTAGAAAAAAACGTAGTATAAATCACATGTAATCACTTTTCTAGGATAACTTTATTCAGTTTGCACTTAATTCAACCGTGGCTTAACATACTGTAGTTCCTTTTAATCTAAAATTGTGATTAACCGAAATCGAACACAAAAATCTCCATAAATAGTTTTCGCCACGTCTCGTTTTCCAGTTCGACTCATGAAAATGTCGAATGTTTAATGCCACGGTTGACGATCAGTTAATTGTTTAAACGTCGCGAGGGGCGATTTGTATATGTGGTGTTCAACGGCCAAGCAACGTATTTCAAAGAACCAAACCCGTCCCCTCAGACTTTTAAATACATTCAACGCGAAGATAGTGTATATTGAAAAATAGAAAAAAAAAGAACGTGAACTTGCATATATCACGATATCGCAGTGATTTTCAAACGCGAAAAAAAAATAATGTTACCACTTTTTGGTAACGTTGGTTGACGGCGCGTCTGAGGCCTATGTGGCCTGTCATTGGTCTTTTTTGAGCGCGCTCGGCCAATCACCGAAAGGCAAATGACTGAAAGGCGATTTCCTTCTTTTAAAATATTTTTGTATTACAGTCCACCCTCTTTTAAGCGCCGCATTTCCGCTAAATTTTTTTTCGCGTTTTAAAATCAGGACCATATAAGTTATATATCATATAACTCCTGGGAAGTACAATGATTATATTGCCTTTCCTGCAACATGGCCCTACGGGAGATGAAAATGGCTTCGTAGGGGTTAAAATTTGGTCACAGTATAATGGGCGTGACAGTTATGCAGAAATTGATGCAAAAAGTCTTCTTGGCTCAATATTATGAAATCAAAAACTTGAACTTGCAAAAAACAACAACAACAAAAAAAAACTGTGACGTGTAGTTAAGCAAAGTAGAGCGTTTGTATTCGAAACAACTTTAACACCAAATTTCGATGACGTTATTATTATTCGTATTATTATTTTTTTTTTGCTACTTTGTTTTTGGACAGGCAAAGCGGGAGCCCACGAAATTATCTGCTGTAAATTTATTTAAATTTCGTAGAAGTTATGCGTGTGTTGAAAATTCCGTTTTTTCTATGTTGCATAACAGGGCCTGAGCAAGCTTGAGGTGTTTTGAAAGACTGTTTTCTAAAAAAAAAAATTGAGACTTGCAATGCTAACCAACTTCATTATGTAATAAACTTAGGTGCTGTGAGAACAAACGTGGTTTTCGAAATTATATAACTTCTGAGGGTACCGACGGGATAGTGACTATTCGTACGAATTGGCACAAGACCGTTATAATGCCGTATTATAAGTAATGTGTCCATGAATATGGGCCATATGATATGGCTATCTCGTCACACCAGAAAGCTTTTGACATGATTTAACTTTCGAAGTTGGCTATTAAAGTTTACCGGTAATTTAACCGGTAAAACGGTTTTGTATTTTTTAGTTTATATATTAGCGGCAATTGAAACTTTTTGACAATACGATTACGATGTAGGTATTAGTTTGAAGAAAAACCGACGTTTAACCGGCAATTGTCGGTATTTGTGTTTGATATCGAACAAAGTTACCGTTTTTCAACGGGCTTTGACGTTAATTGGGCCACATTCAAAAAATGAACTAATGTTTTTAAATTGACCGACAAGTGTCCGGTAAATACCGGTGTTCAGAAAAAAAACACTATCGGTTTTCACCATTTTTATGCTGAATTGGACCCAATAATTTGAAATTTGAACTAATTTTTTAACCGACCAATATTTGTCAGATAAAATCCTGTTAACTTTTTACAAAAAAATAATTCATCAGCGAATCTTGCTATTGTATCTGTCTATCAGCAATTTTTTTGATTGAAAATTTTTTTTTCACAAAGTTTTTTTAACACCACATTTGATGTGAAAAACTTATCACAAACAAACAAATACTTTTCGAGCTAATTCCTGTCTTATGAGTCTTATTTTCCTGCGAAATCCCCGTCTTTGTGCAGATGTTTGATTCTATCAAATCCTATAATATTTGAGTTTTGAGGCAGTTAGGTCACCAAATTTAGTTGCCAATTTGGCAAATGTCTGTGAGCGTATTGTTGCCACAAATGCAGGGATTAGAGAGACGCTATGCCGCTTAAACTTTTTTATTATATTTTTTTACACAACCGGGTCTCGATTGGTAATGAAAAAAAATAGGCGCCCTACCAAATTGGCAAGTTTTGAGCAACACAGCGCTCTGTTTATTTCGCCCTCAAATACTCAGTAGGTCAGTTGGTTGTTAAGAAGTTCGCGGAAGTCTGAAGCCTGTCCATTTTGCTGTTTGTCTTGATCTTATTTTCATATAAACACATATTTCGACGTTCGCCATATTCCACACCATCCAATTCCACATAATCGAAAGAAAACAGAATAAATTCGCAGAAATTAAATCTGTTATTTTTGGAAGCGAGCATCTTGGGATGTTCTTCACACATATAAATATGATTTAACTCCCGGGGGAAAGTCCGTGTCATATTTGGAAAAAATTGCTGGAAGTTGAAAATGGCGTATAGTTTGTTCGCGATAGAAATATCGTAGATTTGTATTCTAGAAAGTTTAAAAAAGTCCGTTTTTGCGTAATCTGCGACATTTCTATCGCGAACAACCTAATACAATCAAATGAACTTGTAAAAAGTCATTTCTAGAAATCTAAAAAACCTGTTTCGTAACAGACAATTTTGCTTATGAGTCATAATTTATGACACATAGCATCCAGAATAATCTGTATTGTAAAATGGTCCGTTTTAAGGGTGGTACGGTTGATTTGTTCACAAATAAACATAATTTTTGTATTTTACCGTTTTGGGCGTCACTATGACTTTCAAGAGGAAGTTCTTTTTCATCGCCTACACATTTCAGGTGATTAAATGCGTAGGCGGTACATTTTCGATAAATTAATTCTTGTTATCATAATGTATAATACAAGCTTTTTATTGTTATTGCATTAGAGAAACACACTTTTTGAAATGAAAGTTTTTTTATTCGAGAATATTTACAGTAAATTATACTGAGTCGACATAATGTAATGTATTGTATAATTTATGTCAAAAATTTTTGTCTTTGTTTTGGGTTTACTCTTCATAAAAAGCGTAGAGTCGATTTTGAATGGACATTCAAGGATAAAAGGTTTTCAGATTGAAGTTTTGGTGTGTGTTAGAATGTGGTCCAACCTGTCGTGGCGACCGGATTAGAAACCGGAAATGAATTAGTAAATTATATAAAAAAGTAAAGGATTAAATAATAAAACAACCCATAGCCGATTTTTTGATTATCTATGTTGTCCTACGATACCACTTATATAGTAACCGCATGGTGGCGCTGCGCCCGTTTTAGGCGGCGACCTTTTCATCCGGAAGTCAGAGAAAAATTTTTGCGTTGAAAATTTCACTCTATACAGGCGTTTTACAAAATAAATATTTAATTTGCCCAGGTTAAAAAAAAAATAAAATGGCCTAGTTGTTAAAAACCAACAGTAGGTTTTTCTGTCTATGTAAATATTTAACGCTAGTGACGAGAAAAGAAAAGAAGAACAAAAAAAAGAGAGAGAGAGAGAGTGGTTAACAGTTTCAAAAATGTTAAAAATTTTAAATAATATTTTTGTTGCTGTCGATTTTTGTGTGTTTGTTTGAAGACTTTGGAGGCATGTTATTTAGTGTGACTTCAACTTGTCCTTAATATATGATGTCATTCTTTGTTGTACTCTGCTCGTTGGTCGCTTTAGCGGTTTCTGAAAATTGGATTTTATTGATCGAGATGGGTCTGGGGGTCAGAATTGGATTGCCAAATCTTTTTTTTATTAGTTGCTTCTCCAGAAGGAAAAGTTTAGTTTTAAGTTTTGTCCCTCAAAATGGGCGTGACCTAATGTCAGTTGAATAACCGTTTGGATAAACAGTCCTTATTATTTACTGTAAGAGTGGTAATAGGGACTTTTTGACTTTAAAAATCGCTATTGGTGTGAATTGTGCTAAAATGTTTAAGGGGTTTCGATATCGGCACAGTGATATTTTGGAAAAAAGGGTTTACAAAAAACCTTATTTAAATACGTTTTTTAACACAAGTTTTAAAAATGTTTGGCGGAGAAAACGTGTTTCGGGAAACGTTAATAAATCTGTGGTACGTCTTAGGCAATGTATC
Organism: Oikopleura albicans; assembly: GCA_004367875.1. Classification (NCBI taxonomy): domain Eukaryota; kingdom Metazoa; phylum Chordata; class Appendicularia; order Copelata; family Oikopleuridae; genus Oikopleura; species Oikopleura albicans. The sequence continues at coordinate 114,723 of SCLG01000381.1, forward strand.
AAAAAACGTTTGGCGGGTGGTTCTTCTTATAACATTTTTTTTTCAAAAATGTTTTTCTCCGAAAGACCGAGGTGCCTAATATCGTCGATTTTGGTAAACAACTTTCCGTTGTGGGTCGTTCCGAATTGGATGTCACCACTGTATGTCAATATTAGTGACCGTTTCGATATTTTTTTTTGTCAGCTACTAAAATTACTGCCAAAAACTTTCGAATAATTTCATACTACACAGCAATCTGACAAAGTGATGGCAAATTATTATGTCAAGACAAGGCTTGGCATCGAGCATATCAAACGGTAAGTCTATAAAGACGCCGGAAGCAGGGAGTTCGTTTCAATACCGTACCAACATTTAAGCCGAAAACTATAAAGTCTATTTAGACAAAAAACAATTCCTAGACGATTAGCATCATTTCCAAGATTAGGCATAAGTGAGTTCAACTCATTTTACTAATGATTAGAGTTTTTTTTTGGTCAACCACAATCATGCTGTTTTATGAATAGTTTGTAAATATTTTGAAGTAGTTTTTCATTGTCAATTTAAAGGGTAACAAGGTCTAAGATAATTGGATATGGTCATTATACTGTGAGAGTGGTAATTTTTTTTTGTATTTCGATAATTCCATCTGCCATTCAATTTGATATTTTACCTCTAGAATTTTCGGATGGTTTATTGACAAATCCTTCAGGGGTTCCTCCGGGATTACCCTATACTTATTAGCCAACTAGGGGCCAATTGGTTTTTACCTAAAATGTTAACCAAAAATTTTTTATGGCAAAAAATTTTTGTTCGCTGTAAATGTTTTTTTTGTTTAACCGATGGGCGCGAAGAGATCAGATGGCCTAATTTGGCCAGACTTTTGTCTTTACGGTCTCCCACGGTTAAAAGAAGCGGGGAAATGTGTAACTTGCCTGTTCATGAAACTTGATGGTGTCGTTTTTTATCCGTTTAATTTTTTGCTTGTATTCGACGGGTAACTCTTCGGGCGGAATGAATGGCAGCTCAAACACTTCGACGCGCTCATTAAATGTGACGCGCCGATGAAACCGCGCGCTCGTATGGTAGCGGGATGGCGGCGCGATTGGCACATTGACCAAATGCTCCATATAGCTCACCGAACTACCTGTACTGGATACTGACCCGTCGGAGTAACTGCCGTGACGCTCAAACCGCGAGCCAATCATCTTCGAGGATTCCATATCAGCCGGGGCCGAATTTGATCGGCCAAACGGGAGCTTCTGCATTACACTGAATAAAATTATTATGATTAATGAGATAACGAATGAGATTAAAAAAATCATTAAAATTCAATTCTAAAATTGTGGAAGAATAGAATTCTGAAAATGTATGTAGTGAGCTCTAGAATTTTTTGAAGGTTTAGAAAATATGACCTTCAAAAAATTCTATAGCTCACTGCATACATTTTGAAAATTCTATATTTCCACTTTTTATTACTAACTTTTTACGTTCTATAATTTGACAAAAACTGGTTTTTGATTAAATGGGTTCTATTGGCCCAAAATAATTAAAGGACCGTTTTTTGCTAAAAAATGCATAATAGGAACCAATGACACGGAAACACATATATAATACCATATTCCACATTTTCATAAAAATATATCCCGGCTCGTATGTAAGAGTTGTTCGAAAAAATGGATTCTTAGCGGTTAGGTCAGGATTTTTCATGAACTGCGTGCCTTTTTTTAAATCTATATTTTTTTTCATTTTTTGTGTTTGATATAATCTTTAAATAGCACATGAAGGTTACATCAATTCGTAGCACGAATAAAGCGAGTTTTAATTCATATTTGATCCACCCTCGTTGTGGTTTAGAAATTACCGCGCGATAAAGCAGTGAAAATCAGAAGAAAAAATAAAATCGAGCTGCGTCGGGCTTGTTGGCGACACATTGCATAAAACTTTCTTATTCTAATAAATAAAAAAGGCGTACTCGAAATGAACTATACCATAATGCGCTTACTTTCAACATATTTAAACCTGAAAATAATATTCAAGTGGTAGTCTAAACTTATTACGGTAAGATGGAGAGGCTGGGCTCGGGTAAGGTTGAGGTTAAAATGACATTAATGATTTTAATAAATCATTGATTTATTACTTTAAAATATTTGTGTTCTTTCCAATTACTTTGGGCCATTATGTTTCTACCCGTTTTGATGCACTTTTTGTGCAAAAACTTTTCAGTTTTCTACTCTTCAGAATTTCAAGCCTATCATCACAGAAAAGCAGGAAACAAACCAATCAGCAACGTGGAAAATTCACGTGATTTAATTGAGTGTAAATATTTAGAGAGGTCAGCAAGAAACCGAAAAACCTATATATACAGCATTATTTATGTTTCTCTGTAAAATTAATTTGAATACATAAATCACTATACCTCTGCGCCCTTATCTTTCTAAAGATAACGGAAAATTGAAAAATAACGGCGCAGGTATTAAATAAAGATATGTATTCCGGAAAAATGCCGAGAATACCGGGTAAAATATACCGGTGTAGGGCTTCATATAATACATACAGGGGGTCAACATATAGGGTCCCTTCAAATAAGGGTCGCTTTCGCCAAATAAGGGTGTGTTGCGCCAAATAAGTGTCGCTTTTTCCGAGAAAAATATTATTGTGCCAAGGTCGCAGATTTTAACATTGATTCCTACGGATATTTTTATACTATTTTCTTGTCCGCTTATCAACATAATTAATTCAAATTGTTTTAACCTCTAATTCAGTATTTAAAATTAATAAAATAAAAAAATTAAACGAAAAAAATGTATTTTCATACAGAATCATCAATAAAATGTGCTTATGCTGGGTTCGCCAAATAAGGGTCAGGTTGACATATAAAGATCGGTTATTTGGCGACCCCCTGTACTTTTGATACGTATTTATCATCTAGTTTTATGTTTTTTGAAATTTCGCTAAACTACATATATGTCTTCTGAAAGTTGAATTTTTGGTGGCAACTTTGTCATACATGTATAATTTAAGGAGCGGTTGGTCATTAAGCCATCCAAATGATTTGATTTTGCATAATTTAACCGAAATATTTGAGTTGACCACAAGTAAAAAAAACACGCTTAGTAAACATATAAATAATTACCGTTGAACTTATCGGTTTTCCGTGTGTTTACACGAGATCAGAGTATTTCAATCGGTTTAACAAAAATTATGTCTAACAAAAATAATCAACATCACTGAAAAAGGTCCGCCAAGTTATTTGTAAAGAGTTTTCATTTACTTATTAAAACGTTATAAAAATCGTCATCGAATTAAAACATTTGGGATTTCGTGGGCAAAATTCCTATACTTCTAAGATAATTTTTATTGTGCATTACACTTAATGACTAGTACAATTAACGTTGTGGAAACGAGAACGTGAAAAGGACAAATCTAACAGTTTTGCGAGAACGTAACAGTTTTGCGAGAACGTAACAATTTTGCGAGAACGTAACACTTTTGCGAGAACGAAATTTTGGAGAATGTAAAAATTCTTCCAGAACGTAAAAATTTTGCGAGAACGAATTTTTTTTTCCGAACCGTAACAGTTTTGCAAGAACGGTTTTTAAAAGAGAAAGTGCCAAGTTCTAACTTAAACAACTCTAATATAAACAAAATTAATATACACCAAAAGACATGTTTTAAAATAAATTTCTGTGAATAATAGATTTGTAAAAAAAACGTTCATTTAATGTTTCTAATTGGTTTCACTCGGATCATAATAATTCACGAGCATTGAATTTTGGACTTATGATTTAAGTACCGAAAACAAGTACAGTCCTTAACCATTTATCGGACGTTTTCGGTTCTCGAAAATAACGTACGATAAATGAGCGTCCGATAAATGGTTAAGGACTGTATATGATTTATTGATGGGAAAATTCATATAAAAACTGCCGACATCAAAATAAACGACATTCATACTGGGGAGACAGACTATCATATTTGTTTATGTGTTGATTTGTAAACGCAGGGCATCATTAAGTCAAACATGGTGACTGAAGTGGGATTCGAACCCACGCCCCGAAGATTCTGGTAAATTGTCTGGTCATATTGTAAAAAAAAACAAGTGATAGTTTTGGTTTTAGATGCGTTCAAAAGAAACAGAAAATGAAATAACATTAATAATACTCGTAAAAACGATTTATGTTTTTAACGAAAGTTTTTTTTCCAAATATAATACTAGTCCATCTCGAAGTATTCGCGGAAAAGTAACATTACTATTACACGGGATTAGGGAAAGTATTTTGAACCGAGCTCATTTCACATGACGAAAAAATAACATTTCTGATCATTGTCATTACATTGAAAGGATGGACCAATCAAATCGAAAACATTTTTTTCTTCGATTAAGAGAACAGGTCCGGTTGTACGATGTCTATCTTGTGGATCATTAAAATAACTCAAGAAGTTCCTATTGACTTAAGACTGTGTAATAACTGAGTTAACCGGGCGACACAGATCTGGCCAGATGTGGGCGAAACGGCGCACGGTAAGAACATTGTATTGACCAAACAATACAAAATGGTCAAACATTACATGGTCTAATGTAACTTGATGAGCTAATTACAAAAGTAAAATACAAAAAAAATGTGGTTAACTCCCAAGGCTCACCTTTGATGCCGCATTTGTCCGTCTAGAACAAATTTTTGGGAAAAATGTTTAAGTGCATGAGAAAACCTAGATGAAATATTCAAATCTAGTCCAAATGTAAACAAAGTGTCCATGGGAGTTAAAGTAGAGTTTTGGCGCTAGAGTGCATTTGATGATTCACAAATAGTTATACTTTAATAAAGCCAAATTACGGATCACAATTAATATTTATTAAAATACAATAAAGAAAACGCATCATATTTGGATATGAGCATTATAATAACGCTAATCCATAAAAAATGCAAAAAATAAGCGAACTTATTACAATCCGTACTAAAATTGTTAAAGAAAATTATTAAAAAGAAACTGGTTGGGCAACGTCTTTTGCAAAACCATGTGACTCAGAGACGGACCAATTAGAAAGTATAAAGTCATGCTACGCGTGACGTATTGGTCACGTTTTGCGTAGGTTAAAGACGAACGGGCCAATAGAGTATTGCCTACGGCGCTGATGTCTGTAACTGCTTCTTACGGAAATAATTTTTTTTTATTTTTTTTTTTTTGCTTTCCGATTTTGTAATCGATTACTCTATGTTGGTTTTCACTGCTGTTAGATTTAATAAAATAGAACATCAAAAAAACGTGTTTTATATGCCAATGCGGAGAATCTTCCGCAATATGTGTTTGAAGGTTAATGAACTTCTTAATGTCTTGGATAATTATTTGAGTGGAATAATTAAAATGTAAAAACGATATTAATTTTTGTTAACACATCGACAGCACCGTGCGTCAGTAAACGCAAAATAAGAAACGGCCAAAGATTAATCCCATTAAAAAATAAGATATTTTTGTGATTCATTTGTTGTGTGAAATTTATTCACTCGTATGGAAACTCAGTATGGAAAATATGCATAAGTTTTATTTTAAAATCAACTAAACTTCAAAAAAACTTCAAAAAAAAAGATAATTGATTTAAATCAATCTACTGTACGTTTAGAATCTTTATTTTTGATTATTTAAAGACTTTGTTTATGATAAAAAATACCATAAGATGGCATAATATCCGAAAACACTTCAAAGCAATGGAACTTGGAATGCCGAAGCCCGATAAATTATTTTACATAACTTATGAAGCATAAGTTATTCTAGATAAGTTTTAAAGGTGTGTAACGCATATCGTAACACTCTGACATCCCGAAAACCGTTACGATATGGGTTACATAACTGCATTGAAGAACTTATCGTCCTAAATATCACGACAGTCTATTCATGTTAATCTTATAAGCAACCAATGTAAACAAATCAGTACAAAGGAAGCGCCTTTAACCGGCCATTTTTGGTAATTTTTGATTTGTTTGACAAATGGAAGTTAAACAAACCGCCGACAGATTTGATGTTAACCGGACTGTGTGACCGCTTAGCGCTGCCCCTAGTGTAATTTATTAAGATATGAATCAGTTATCCATAAAATGCTTCTCAATCGAAGTTGAAGGCTGTATGTACCCGTTAATTTTCTTAATTTTCTTTTTAGCAAAATTTTGTTTATACGTGGTGAGCCTATAAACAAGGAATTGTGAATCAGTCTCTCAAAAATGATTCATTAGGGGTTTCCGGTCCTGTAATGATTTTTTAAACAATTTAATTGATTTATAAATTCTTCAGAGAGGTGAGAGACAAATTGTTTAAAATTATGCGGCGGCTAACTGGATTTGCGCTTCTTTCTCAAACTAACGTGACATATACAGTGAGGGATCTTAAATCGAATCATTTCCATTAAAGTTTTTAAATTTGGATAACTCCGGTCTCAAAATTGATGCAATTGTGCAATTGGGAAAAAGAAATTTAAAAATTTGACTCAACGGGTCTAAATCGAGTCAAAATTGAAATTTATTAATTTATTCTGATGTTAAATTCAATTGTGGCGTAGCCAATAAATAAACAGAAAGGCTCACAAGTTTCTTAAGTACAGGCCGGTCGTTATTTTATTCACTACGTGGTCAATTCAGAGTTCTCTACTGAATATCTTTGTTAGGACCCCGACAGTGCCATATGGCACTGTTTTCAATTATTTCGCTAATAGTTCGAAATCGACAAAAGCTATCCCCAATCCGGCTTTGGTATTCGTCTGGTTTGTTGACGACGGTTATTTTTTCGTCAAAATTAATTTCCGGTTGACTGCAAATGAACATCCAATAATAGGAGGTGCCAAAGTAGCAAATCGGTAACCGGATCTCTATTTTCAGCCAACCGGATAATGTATAAAAAATATGTAGTGTAAGTGATAGATTGTAAGTGACGACGTAGTGTAAGTGACGATTTCGCCCATAAAAGGTCTTACCAAAACATAAAAACCGGTAACCGAATTTCTATTTCCGGTTAGACGGAGATTAGGCTTTATACAAAAATAACCGTCATTGACACACAAAATTAATACAAAAACGCAACTGCAGATTACTCTTATCGATTTCGACTATAAACAAAATGAAGGAAAACAGTGCCATATGGCACTGTCGGGCTACATGAGTCAAGACGGGACATAGACGTTGTTAACAAAGTTGTCTCATCAAAAAAATTACTATAGTGGTTTTAATCTACAATACTTTTAACTGACTTATTTTAAAAATCACAAACAAGTATTCCGGTAATACAGTGATTGAGGTTTGTTAACCAATAACTTTTGTCGCATACCACCCACAGAGCCTTGAACTTGACAAAAATCAAAATTTCAAAATGCAACTAGTGTTACAATTTTCAAGATACTCGATTTATTTTTTCTATAAAAGTATTGTATCAATAAAACAAACAATATTGTTTCGTTCAATTTTTAAGTAAAAACTCCATGAAAACAAGTTTGTGGGCATTCGTTAAAAGTTGATTTGACATATAACATTCAAGATACTTTGGTAAAAAATGCCAACAAAAATGCAAAAAAGAAATCCAAAGCATACATATTATCAGTTTGGGAATGACATGAGTAGTACTCATTGAGTACCGTTTCCCATCTTTTGTCAACCATTTCCCATTTTTACTGGAACCATAACTATTAATAATGACATTCAGCCAGACCGTGAACTCGGTACATTCGTTTTTTACGTTTATAACTCGTTAATCACTTAACCTTCAAACACATATGACGGAAGTTTGTCCGTCCAGGCATATAAAATGTGTTTTTATGGTGTCTCATTCTATTAAATGTAACGGCAGTGAAAACTAACATAGATTAATCAATTACAAAGTCGGGGAAAAAATAAAAATTTTGTTTCCGTAATGAATATTAATTAGTAATTTATTGGAGCTAGGAAACCTCATAATAGAGGTTATTTGCAATTAATTATTAATAGTTTTCAGGCACATTTTTTTTCTGTCATATTTTCCAAAATTGTTTAGTAGTGAACGGCCCACTAGCCTGTAAAAAATGAACCCCGTACGTCATCCGGTTAACCATTTGTGAATTCGTGGTTTTTTGGTCAAATCGACCAAAAAGTGTCCAATGGTGGTCAGAGAGCATGCTCATTCGAGAGTATGATCATTCTATTCAGGACCATCGAATTGCTCATGGCGAAAAATTACGTAGGTTAGAACACAACGATAGATGGAACGGACAAACTTTCGTCCGATGTGTTCAGGGAACTGTTTTAAATATGTGTTCAAAGGTTAACCTTCAAACACTTATTAAGAAAATTTCCGTGAACACATATACGGACTTTTGTCCGCATCATCACTCGTTATGTTCTTATCTACGTAATTTTTCACTATAAACAAATCGATGGTCTTGAATCGAATGAGCATACTCTCGAAAGCTCTCCGACCAACCCTGGACACTTTTTGGTCGATTTGACCACAAAAACACAAGTTCACAAACGGTTAACCGGGTGACGTACGGGATTCATTTTTGGAGGCTAGTGGGTTGTTGACTACTAACAGTTTTGGACAAATATGACAAAAAAAAATGTGCGTGAAAACTATTAATTGAAAATAACCTTTTGAGGTTTCAAATGACTATTTGATATTCATTACGGAAATAATTTTTTTATTTGCTCTCCTACTTTGTAATCGATTATTCTATGTTGGGTTTATTCAATAAAATAAAATACCAAATAAACGCCTTTTATATGTTCATGCGGACAAAAGTCCGCAATATGTGTTTGAATGTTAATGGGTTTATTTGTTTTTTGTTTCAAACACTTCCTGACAATATAAACAACTTTTTTACTCATTTTTTAGTTTTAAAAAGTGTTTTTTCTTCATTTCCGGTCAAAATTTCCGGTTTCTTAGATTAAGTTGAAATTTTTTGTCATTTTTTTTCGCTAAAAATCTTAGTCATTTAGACAAAACTACTTTTTCGTTAAAAATTTGACATTAAATTTGACGAAAACACTTGTTAACTTACGCTTTAACGCCGTAACCCTAATTTAAATTTTCTGCGAAACTGTTCAGGACTTTGTCCATAGCCTATGGTCCATAGTGTCCTATTGCTATGGACCATAGGCTATGGACCATAGGACACTATGCGCCTAAGTCTAACTCTAACTTTTTTTATCATACGTACGTGAATTAATTCGATTCCCGGGTACAGAGGGTACTCCAATTCCGGGCCACCCAATTCCGGGTCGCTTTCTTAAATTCCGGGTCGGTTGTGCAAAAACGTATCAATTTCCGGGTCGTTTTTTTCTCAAAAAAGATTTGAGCTCCAATTACGGGTCGAAACACTCCAATTCTGGGTCAGTTTTTGGAAAAACTCCAATTATGGGTCGATTTTAATAGAAAAAAAGATTTGGACTCCAATTCCGGGACAAATCTGCTTCAGTTTTTGGACCTAAGATTGGACTTTTTTTGTTTTGTCGGACAGACCGACCCAGAATTGGAGTTATCATCTTTTTGTCAGATTTAGGTGTTCAACGTACCAAAGTAAACAAAACTGACAAACTTTTATTTTTCTTTAAAAAATGTAAAATAAAATTAAAATTATGAATAATTACGCTAAGTCACATGACATTTCAGTCGGCAGCTTTGATCAAAAATTTGACCAAATTTATTTGCGCTCACTTTGTGTTTCGAACTCGAAGTGCTCGTCATCAAAAATAAAAAAAATAAATCCTTTGAAATACACCGCAATTATTTACGGTAAAAAACGGCTCGAAAAAAAAGACGAGCACTTTGACAGTTCCCCTCGACGGTTGCCTTGCACCGACTTATCCAATGAGATTATCGGAAATTTTAAATAGACTATTTGCTTTTTTTTTTTGCACTGTGCTTATATTTAATATAAGTTATATAGCAATACTAATATAGTAATACTAAAATCCACTGCTTATTTATCAAATTTTATTTCTTTCAATTGATTTGGTTCTTGTAACGATAAAAATAAGCGGTAACTTTTGACTCGAGTACCGTCTTGTTGATTTCTTATTGTGCTCACACAATCGCTACCTACTGTAAAATAATCCTTTTTATGTCAAAGAACTATTTTCTGTCAACACTTATCCATCATGTGAAACGGACTTTATTCTTCTGGTCAGGTTAACGTCTGACCGTGGCTGTTAAGAAAATATATTTTTTTTTGAAATTTTTGTTTTGAGTCATTGTCAAGGTCAAGAATAGTTAAAAATAACCTATTTTTTTCATTTTTTTAGCATTGATCGAGTTCTGCACCTTTTATCTATAAAAACTCTTTATTTTATTGTTGACCGTGATATTCAAGGCATTAAAAAAAACCCAAATCATTCGCGTGAAAACTCTCAGAGGAGATAGAGTCTGAATTATTTATTTTCTTCAACTTCACGCCCACGTGGTGGCGCTATGTGGGTAGTTATGGTTTCGACCATTTTCTCATGCGATACTTTAAACATTAATACATAGTATGTATTACATAGTATGCCTGCAAAATAAACTAGTAAAATTTAGGGTAAGAAATCGCTTTTATAGCGTTTTTCCGTGAAGTAAAGTTTGTAAACAATGCTATACACCGCTTGAGGGGTTATCAGGCCACTTTCACCTTCCAAAAACGGCCTGATAAACCCTCAGGCGGCCTGATAAACCCCAAGGGCGTAGGCGGAAGAGCTGGAAAATGTGAAAAACAAGGTGGCCTGATAAACCCTCAGTGCGTGGGCGGGATTGGCGAAAAAAATTTGGGAAAAAAAGTGGCCTGATAAGCGCACGAGCGGGCAAAGTGGCCTGATAAAGGGGGGCCTGATAAACCCTCAAGCGGTGTATACCCATCCTTAAAAAATCGTGTTTAAAAATTTCGTGTTAAGGACTGGTCAGTCCCTTTCTTTACAAAATAACGTACAGTATAAAAACGGTCTTTGAAACCACCAGAACCATTCAAGTGCAAAATGTTTTTTTTTCATTTAATAGCGGAAAGTTCACCGCACAAAATGATGCCATTTCCGGCACCATAATTGTTGCCCGTGAACTTGGGGAAGGGGCTGAACTTGACGAACTCTAAATTTTCAAAGTGAGCTGAAGCATATTAAACCTTGCGCTATTAATTTCGTTTTTTTTTGAAAAAATGATCTATATTTGAAAACAATCAAATTATTCAAACAGATTTTTGATAATACATCTAGAACGAAAATTATTCGACCATTTATGGTCGCGAAAAAAACCCGTTTATGAGTACTTCCGCGATCACACCATTTGGTCGCGAAACCATACTTTGAACACCGATTCGCGACCATTTGGTCGCGAAACCATGTTTTGAACAACGATTCGCGACCATATGGTCGCGAAACCATATTTTGAACAACGATTCGCGACCAAATGATGTGGTCGCGAAAGTACTGATAAACGGGTTTTTTTGCGACCACAAAAAGTACCCCACTCCTATTTTTCGAATTTTTGATTTTTTTTCTTCACACCAACTTTAATCATTGGGCTGAACATTATAATAATTTGCGTAGTATAGACTTTACTGTATAGTGCTCGAATTAAATAATTATTAGCTGTTTTTTGGTAGTTTATATTGAAAAATTATCCTTCTGATTCGTTAAATTTTGGTTTCGATCGGCGCTTCAAAACATCAAAATTTTATAGATTTTTTTTATGAAATGAACTTGTACGTACTTCATGACAGTTACTAAGGTTAAATCAACCTGAAAACATCTAAACTTATTTCTAATAATTATTTTGCTAAATATATTCTAATATAGTTTGCTATTATTTTTGTAAACAACTCCTGTGACCGGTCCTTAAAATAAACGTGTTAGAAGAATTCCGTGTTAAAGAGGTCGGTCCCCGTTTTATACTTTTTTTTCTTTTTTTAGAAAAAACTGTATTGTATGGTTTTGTTAGCACACTGCGTTCTTTGTTTTTCGCATAATTTATTTTGGAGTTACTTTGAAACCTTCCGATTATTCTAGAAGTCAAAATGAAAAAAATAAGCAAGCACATTTTAACAAAAATAACCAATTAGAGCGATTTCGCATTGCACCCAATATTTTCAAATTTTGAAATGCTCAGAATTTCTAGAACCTTTAGGCTATTTACGTGAAGTGAATCATACGTATTAGGCTGCCCAGTGGGTAGTGCTCACAAACTTTTCCAGGTAAAAAATGTGGCCAAATATATCGTTATATATTTTAAAGGTTTATAAACTATATATATTCGGAATCAGTGAAACGAGATCTTTCGTTTGCAACCAATTTGAACGAAATTGAAGAATTTTCTTAATTTTCAACCTCCGCAAAATTTTCGATACTTTCCGTACTCCTAAACCCTAAGTTTGTGGGCAGCCTAATAAGTATACAATACGGTAAAAAATGATGGTTATTTGTAAACAAATTGACCGTACCACTCTTAACTTATTATTTTAAATGATGAAAAATTAATTCCATTTTTTCATAAAACTCTTATTTCGTGAACATTTTGTGATATTTCCTGATTTTTTCGGGATTTAAAAGATATTTTAGATTATTTTTCGATGATTAAGTATATTTTTTAACATAATTTATCATGATTTGACATAATTGTTTTACAATTTTTCATCTGTAACTGGAACTAACATCTGTAAGTTCATAAGAGTCGTAGGCGGCTTACATCTAACTACAATAAACAACTGGTTAATAGAAACTGGCCGCTTAGCTGTGCACTATGTAAGCGTTACTGTTGAATAATTGGCATAAGTGGCCGCTTAATGGAAAATTGTGTAATAGTAACTGCTGGCCGCTGAATTGCGCATCCGATGTATACCGTATTTAAAAAGGCTTTTTATAGACTTTGATAAGTAATTCGTCAATATAATGATTATATACACCACCTGAGCCGTTATCAAGACACCCTTATGATAAGGGCCTTATCGTGTCAAAACCCGTTATCGGGTCAAAATTTTGACTGAAAATTGTGCAGCTACCCGACCTACGCACTGTGCTATTATCGGATCACCGTTTATCTGGCCAAAAAATTCGTCCTTAAAATAAGTCCGTTTTCTGTATTTTTTTATTTAATGCTTGAATTAGTATACGTCTCGATCTTTCCTCTTTTTTCAGAATAGTTTTTCCGGAAGAACGACCAATTTTATACTGTTTTAACTTATGCGGCATAAGTTATGCCTCTTCGTATTTATTTGAATAGTTTGATTTTTTAATTACAGTCCCGACTCAGAAAGCGATACACCCGAAAGCGATACAAAATGACGTCATTCCCCCAAAGTATCGCAAGTGTCATTCCCCCAAGTGTATCGCTTTGTGAGTCGGGACTGTAAATTCTAATTCATTCTTGGTACGAAAGAGTAAAAAAAAGAAATATAGACACAAAGACATATGAGACGTTCTAAAAAAATCTCAGCTCGTGCCGTTATCGGGTTTTCGATCGAAAGTTTACTGGGATTCCGCCTACGCCCTGCCCGTTATCGGGTCAAAATTTTTCTTCAAAATGTTGGCCCGATAACGGTGCAGGTGGTGTACACCACCTTATACGTTAACGCAACAGATTTGCCTCGCCCCCGAAAAAGCCTTTCGTTAACGTATGGTTGTTGTGTTAACGTATGGTTGCGTTAACGTTTGACGGTGTTGCGTAAACCGATGGTCCGTTGTATTTAACTTGTTGTAGTCATAAAATTTCATCACCTGTAGTTATTGAAATTTACAATTTACTACTGCTTCATTTAACCTAACTCTACCTAATTTTACCTATTAATTGTACGCTTTTCAGCTAGATTTTTCATAAGATTTTTAATATTTACTCATTTGATTTTTGATTAATTCTTCTTGTCTATGAATGTATAAAACATTAAGAACAAGTAACTTTTTATATGATAATTAACACGTACTGTTTACTGATTAAAAGTGGCGAACAAACGCGCAGCGTTAAGCCAAAAAAGTTGGAAGCAAAAAAAGCGCTGCGTTAACGTACGTTGCGTTAACATATGAGGTGGTATAGTGGGTATATAGACAGTAAGTACAAAGAAAAATTTGTTATGTATCTCAAGACAGAACTAAATTCTACATGACCACCTGACCGGTTATTTTTCAGTTTTGACATCCACCAGAATGGCATTTTTTCCACACGAAAGTTAAAAGTAAGAAAAAATTTCCACAATAGCTGATTTCAGCATTTGACTTTAAGGCCGTGATCAGCCGACAATATTTTTGACTTTTAGGCCGTGATCAGCCGACAATATTTTTATATACACGACTCCTTGCCTTGACGCAATGCATTTGCCGGGCAACATTCTGCCCCCAAAAAGGCGTTGCGTTAAGGCAAGCTGTTTTTCCCACACGTAAGGTCACGCAAAACCCCATAAAAACCCGCATAGGGATCGATCATAAAAAGTCTGTATTTCTATCGTGTTTCTGAGATTCAACTGAGTGTAGTCGTGACATTTCATAATCTGAAGTTAATAGACTCAACCATTTACTTTTATCTAGTAGTAAAAACGTTGCGCTAAGACAAGAAAAGTTGGGAGCAATAAAAATTGCGTTAACGCAACGGTTAACGCAACGGGAGTGGTGTAGTCCCGACCCCCTTAAGTGCCGCGACCCGAGTTAGTGATGGTGTATGTTTAGATCCAGATTAATATTATGAGTAAAAAGAGAATACCCAGTGAGTAACTTCTTGTATTTTTTGACCACTAGTCACTCACTGACTGAGTCAGCCAATGAGTAATCAGTTTTACACCTGTCCGTTGAAACAACCGTGCCATAGGTTTTAAAAGGCGCTTAGCGCTAGCGACTAACGGCGTTAGGTTAGACGCGTCGCTTAACATAAACTTACGCAAACGGGGTTGCGCCTAACACCTAACGCGCGACAGATTTTCAGTTGACCAAATTTGTGACTAACGCTGAGCGCCTAACCAGACATAACGCACCCTGCGCCTAACCTAAGCCTAATGCTAAATTAGCGTTTTTTCAAACCTTACCCGTGCCTAGCTGCAAAATGATTAATCGACGGAGCAGCCGGAATTTTTTCAAGAAAAATTTTTTCAAGGAAATGTTTTTTTGGAGACAATTCTCGACAGTTTATATATAAAGATACTGAAAGTTTCCCTGAAAAACAAATTTCATTTTTTTTGGAAAAAATTTTCTTGGAAAGACCGCGCTGCCCTCTACGGAGTGCTCAGCCATTGAGTAACCACTTTTTTTTTTGTTACATAGCACGCCGAGCCTTATGCTGTGCAGATATGTTTTTTTCAATTGTCTTTTTAAGAGTTTTTTTCATAAGTTATAGCCCATTTTGTTCTACTAATTATAGAGGTATAGAGTCTATACTATAGACTATAACCGTATATCGTATAGTGGAAATTAGTAGTGGAAATTATCAATTTTTTTCTCTGAAATTCAAGCTAAATCTAGAAAAAAGCCTTAATGCCTGGAGCTCAACAGTTTTGTTTGTTTTGAAAAAAAAACTAAACTCCTCAAACTTAAGGAGGGGTCATTCATGTTCTGTACAGACTGAATCCGAAAACCAGTTAAGTCCATTTTTGTCACATATTTGATGTTTTATTACAATTTTATGGACGGGTCACTACCGTTATTTACAAAATCGACTTCATGGGAAAACGCTACAAAAGCTATATCACGCCATTAATTTCATTAACTTGTGTTACGAGCTTATGTAGAAATGTTTGAAGTATCGCATGAGAAAATGTTAGACACCATAACCACTCACGTAGCGCCACCACGTGGGCGTGAAGTTGAAGAAAATTCATATTTCAGACTCATCAGAAATCTCATTGCACAGTTTTCTCGCGACTGATTTCGTTTTTTTTGGCAAAATGATTTATATATATTATCATAGCCAACAATTGAACGGCTCGTTTTTTAAGGACCGGTCAGTCATGTTGTGTAGAAACTGAACCCAAAAATCAGTGATGTCCATTTTTGTCACATATCTGATGTTTTTATTGCAATTTAAGGTGTTAACTAATGATATCAAGCATGACCAAGTTCATTTGGCCATCAAATTCTAGAAATTTTTGTGCTTGAAAATTTCGATAAAAACTTGAATTTATAAAAATTGTCATACATCTTTTCAAAAATAAATATTCTTTACTTATTTTTAATGCATAGTTTGTACACGATGGTCGTCTACAATGTTCCGAAAAATAGTAAAACATAAATTGGCCGCAAAATTCAATCAGATTCACAACGCATCACACACTTTTTACACAAATATGTAAAATTTATACACCCCCTGCGCTGTTATCTTGTCACCCGTTATCTTGCAGATTTTCCCGTTGGCTCCGTTATCTTGCAGATTTTTTTCGGCCAATTTTCCAGGAATCCCTATCTTTATGTGTTAAGCCCTGCGCTGTTATCTTGCAGATGTCCCCGTTCGCTCCGTTATCTTGCGTATTTTTTTCATGCGATAGTTGCAAGATAACAGCGCAGGGGGTGTAGTGACTTTTTTTTTAAACCTCGTCCATCAGTTTAATACTGTTCATGGTATTGATTTAATTTTTTCGGCATATTACGCAAACACTTCTTGCCGTCAGTCGCATCTGGGCGGTTTTTGATATCATTTCTTGTTCATAAATTTTCAAGGTCACGAAATTAAAATTTTGTCCGATGTCAAGAGTTTTTTCGACATATTTTTTGTTCTAGACCTTGGACGAAAAAACGCCCACAAAGAAATGTGCTCCTCTTCTATATGAAGACTTGGTCACAAAAATGAAATCAATACTAGTGCTTGTTCACCACCGGGATACACAGTTGTATCCCTCGTCTTTGTGACCTCAGTGTACGTTAACGCGACATCGTATAGCGAATGTTAAGCTTTAGTTTGAATGATCTCACATCTGGCATTCATATCAAAAATACAACGGTATTAATTTTAAATTTGAATTTGAGATTTAAAGAACCCGATGGCCAACAGTTTGCAAAAAAAATGCGCACAAATCTTCATTGTCGAACATTGATTGGTCTCTAGACCAACAATTAACAAAAAACTCAGAATAACGTAGGGCTGGACCAATTTTTCGCCTAGTTATATTATAACTAAAGATAAAACCTAATGAATAAAATGAAAATTAGGTCGGTATGACCTCCCGATCAAAAGTTATGGCGACCGAAAGGGAAATCGTCTTAAGTATTTGACACAAAAATCATATATCTATGTGTATATATAGGGCTTCCCGAGCGCCTCTTCTAATGCGTTCTTGTAATCCTATGTAATAACGAAGTAGACAACTTTTGGTCATTTTACGCTAATTTTAGTAATGTTAACTTATGATTTAACCATTATAAGTTACAATGGTTAATTCATAAGTTAACATTACCAAAATTAGCGTAAAATGACCAAATATAATTTATAACATTTTAAACACATTTTAGTTTCATTTTGCAGAATGAGACATTTCACATCATTCACGTCAAATGTCTCCACATGTGAAAAAACACCAAAAATTGTTCCCGACTCTTCGTGCCTATGGGGTCCGCATTTTTTAGGTTGCATGTGTGGGTTACTTGCTAAACTCTTCATGGGGAAACATCATGTATTGGCTTTGCCTGTACCGGTACCGCTTGCTTACTATACGAGCAACCATGCTTGCCAACATTTTCCCGTGGGTCAATTATTACAACATGGATAATTGTAATTTTACTATTAACTCACTATGTCCTGCGCCTCTTCTTATTACTTCACTTGGAAAATAGGGTAACCAACCTACTTAACCCGTGTTGTCCACCGGAATACAAATTTGTATCCCTCCCCTTTTTACTTCTTTGAACAAAAATCCAGCGGATTCATCCACCCAATAAAAATGCGGACCCCAAAGGCACGAAGAGTCGAAAACAATTTTTGGTGTTTTTTTTCACATTTGGAGATATTTGACGTGAATGGTGTGAAATGTCTCATTCTGCAAAATTAAACTAAAATTAGCGTAAAATGACCAAATATAATTTATAACATTTTAAACACATTTAAGTTTAATTTTGCAGAATGATCATTTCACATCATTCACGTCAACTATCTCCAAATGTGAAAAAAACACCAAAAATTGTTCCCGATTCTTCGTGCCTTTGAGGTCCGCATTTTTTATTGGGTGGATGAATCTGCTCGATTTTTTTTCAAAGAAGTAAAAAGGGGAGGGATACAAATTTGTATTCCGGTGGACAACACGGGTTAAGTAGGTTGGTTACCCTATTTTCCAAAAAAAAATAAGACTCCGAAAGTAAGTTATTTCTCTTCGCACACACGGCCAGTTAAATTCAAATTTGGCCTGTCAGCTCAAAAATGTTTACTAAACTATATGAACAAATAATTGAAATTGTTGGTCAACATATATGCGCCCCCCCCACGGCGCGCCCAAGTGGACCAATTTTTTCTTAAGGACCGGTCAGTCATGTTGTTTACAAACGGTACGTTCGGGAAAACGCTATAAAATCCGTTTTACTCTAGCGATCACATTATTTGTGTTGTACTATGAAAACAAGGGTTCTACTTTAATATAGCATAATTTTTAATTTCATTAAAATCCGCACCAATCCCCCACGTCGACTTGAACTTGACCAAGTTCTCCGGAGCGTCAATTGAACCTCCTTAGTGATATCGACTTGTACTACTACAAAGGAGCAGTTTGCGTTACTAATATAGAACAAAAAATATCTTGAGAAGACTGAAAAATAGGAAAATCATCCAACTTCGTGACCTCGAAAATTAATGATCAAGAAACGATATCAAAAATTGCCTTTTGACGATTCAAGTCAGCAAGTTGGTAAATATCATACCAAAAAACCTAATCACAATCATCAACAGTACTCAATAGCGTTGTTTGAAAAAAACTTAAAACTAAAAAAGGAATATGCGGAAGATTACTAGCAAGATTCCATTGCACTCTTCATTACTTGTGATGAATCTTACAATAAAAAAACAACAACAAAGAACAACCGTAGTTAGCCAAATATTAAACAAATGTTAACATATGCTCTCACATTTTTCTTAGTTTTTTTCTTTTATTCCTAAACCATTCAAGCTATTGCCGAACCGTATTTTTTTAGTCAACCAATATGCTCATTGCGCTTCATCAGACACGAAATCTAACGGAAATGCCAATTAAACAAAAGGCGTTGTGTCCTGGATTAGCGAAACGAGTGAAAGTGGTAGAGTGGTTATGATGGTAGATGGTCGGGTAGGAGCATGAGTATGTTGTAACCGTAGTGCAACAGAGACCCAGATTGGCGTGCAGCAGAAGCAGTAGTCGGTGAAGTAGTAGAAAGAGGCGCAAGACGTAGTGAGTTCATAGTAAAATTACAATTGTCCATGTTGCAATAATTGACCCAAGGGAAAATGTTGGCAAGTATGGTTGCTCGTATAGTAAGCAAGCGGTACCGGTACAGA
Source organism: Oikopleura albicans (assembly GCA_004367875.1). Lineage (NCBI taxonomy): Eukaryota > Metazoa > Chordata > Appendicularia > Copelata > Oikopleuridae > Oikopleura > Oikopleura albicans. Next base: position 134,100 of record SCLG01000381.1, read on the forward strand.
CAAAGCCAATACATGATGTTTCCCCATGAAGAGTTTAGCAAGTAACCCACACATGCAACCTAAAAGCAAACCTGAGACATAATTGAAAGCATACTGGTAGTCCACGGAGTATAATTGAAATGTTCCAGCACTTACACCCCCTGCGCTGTTATCTTGCAACTATCGCATGAAATAAATCCGCAAGATAGCGGAGCGAACGGGGATATCTGCAAGATAACAGCGCAGGGCTTAACACATAAAGATAGGGATTCCTGGAAAATTGGCCGAAAAAAATTTGCAAGATAACGGAGCCTACGGGAAAATCTGCAAGATAACGGGTGACAAGATAACAGCGCAGGGGGTGTAGTTACTTAAAGAGATTACCTTTTAGATTGTGATATTCACAGTCCTTACTCCCAAAGCGGACGCATCCCATACGTACGTTGTTCTAAGAATCTAAAACGTCCGCATTGGGAGTAAGTAATTGGACTGTGAGTAACACAATGGGCCCCGGTTAAGCGCTTTTTGGGCCGCAAGAATTACGTTTTATAAATTATACTTTTATTGTGGACAGTAAAACCACAATCGAAATCGCCAATGCTTGATTATACAAAAAAAAATGTATTTATACAAAACAATATATAAATTAACACTAGTCAATCCTAATTTCAAATTTCTCGAAAGACATTCCAAGACTAAAACAACAGCCTTTGTTTGTTTTCATCCACGCTAGGCCACAGTTAAAAAAAGGAAACAAAGTAATAAGGTTTTTTCTGGTTTCAAGCCACAAAACCAGGGTTAAGACACACTCAAGATCATAATTTTATGATTGCTTCTGGAAGGTCACAAATTTCGACCATCTGGTCGAAGACTATTTAACTCACAGTCACCACGTTCTAAATAAAATTTCCCCGTGGCGCGCCATGGCGTAGCAATTTCACCCTCCCTGACATTGAAGCGATAACACAGTGTATGGTGCTAATGATACCTTAAGCCTAAATTTTTTATGGAAATACCCATTTTAATTTGATCTTTATATACTAAAATAACGTTTGCTCATATAAAGCAAAATAGTTTTGGTATATTAAAAAAAAATGGCATGCGCTTCTCGCATGTTTTCTAATTGCTGCTATTTCATAAATTAACAAAGTACTGTACGCCCTCACTTAACGCGTTGCTCGTTGATTGTCGTACGAAACTCGTCGGCGTTAGTAAGGGGTTTTTATTTTTAAATTTCTACAATCAGACAAGTTTTAATGCATGACATTTAAGAAATACATTCTATTATGACCTGAGAAAAAAATTTGAGTCATTGTATAAGCAAGCAGAATGCAGGCAAATAGATAACCCTCATTTGGTGGAGATTTATACTTACCCAGCCTATTACATACAAAGCAAATAACAAAAAGGTAATTCATATTAAAAAATGGATTAAAAATAGTTCAAAAAAAGGTGAAAAAAACAAGAAAAAACATTTTTTAATAGGTCCGCAAGTTCGAACCTATGAGAAATCGAGTGTGGTAATTCATGAGAGTTCAATTGACTTGAACGCGAGGTGTAAGTAGTAAATAGGCCGGTACAATACAAAAATGACCTATTTATTACAAAAAAACGCTAAAATTGTGTTAGAGTCAAAAGTTTTACTGAAAAGACCCCTTTTAATTTGACCCCCTAGGTAGTGATTTTTAACCCGAGACCGCGCAGTGGGACCCAATTGGGTCCCGAGCGTCTATTTTAGTGAATATCTCGGACCTGGGATAAGATATATTTCTGAAACCTTTTATACTCGAATTTTTTATCCTTCTTTTATTTCCACAAATATATGATCGTGTCATAAAAATGCGCTAATCTGTTGTGGGGAGGCGCTACAGAAAAATAATTTTTGCAGATTCAAATAAATAATGACGCGTTGGCAGGTGAAAAGAGTAAAAAACCCCTCTGATATACAGTCCCGGCTTTCAAATTGTGCACCCTCAAATTGTGCACGACTGCCAAATTGTGCACTTTTTCAGGAAAATTTACGTGACTGCCAAATTGTGCACGTTTTTTCAGACCGATGTTTTTGCAAACGACCTTCAAATTGTGCACATTTTCCAGACCAATGTTTTACAAAAGACTTTAAAAGTGTGCATTTGTTTCATTTGTTAGGCCTATCAGACAAACTAATATCTTATTTTTACTTCCAAACGACCACCTAGATTGATTTTGTATACAGTTTTAACTCGAAAACACCCTCTAGGGAAATTTTGTTTAATATATTTAAATGTTTTTGGGCCCATTGTCGGGTAAAAATAGCAATTTTACATATTTATTTTGGAATTTTGACCCAAATTTAGGCAAAACATCCGGTATTAGTTGAAAAATAGCGAAAGTTTTTTTTTATAAAATATGGTCAAAAAATTTGGAAAGTTAAAATTACAAATTGTTTCAAGCTTTAAATTGTAAATAATCCAAATAAAAATACAGACTCGTAAATTGTGCATCGACCGAAAATACTAATTTGCTTCACAGTACGTTTAGCTATATNCCTAACAGTAATCGGCCATAAACATTATTTATTTTTTACCTTTAATATTTTTGATTCAAACAATAGTTAATCAATACATTCATAAGTCATTCAAAACAAAAATATCACAATTCGACCAACTAATAAACAAATGCCAAGCATTTTTGTGTCTGGGACCCAATTGGGTCCCACTGCGCGGTCCCTGAATAGTACCTAGTGCGCGGTCTAGGGTTAATAAACGACATATTTGTTAGGAAGGGACTTTATTTTTCAAGTTCTTATTTAAATGTTGGCACCAGTTAAATTAAATTCTAATTCGAGTACTTCTGATCTCAAGTCTGGATTAACCATTGCTTACGAAAAATTTAGGTAGGACTTTTGGTTAAACAATTGGAAATTTAGATACATTTTTGGTCCAAAAAGTGTTAAGATAAGCTGACTCTATTATAATGACTTTATATGATAACAATGCATCATAGGAATTCTCTTTTGAAGTTCTTCTTTTTTCCATATTTGTTTAAAATGTATCGTTATTTTTGACCTAATAATTCTGGGCTATGAATGTTCCAGTCAGTCTTATTAAAGTAAAAACGTACTTAATAAAATATTTCTCATCATTTTTTCTATTGTATTTATATGAGACAGTTATAATCTACACATTGGATGCTCAAATAAAAGCTGAATGTTAACGGCGCAGTCTTTTTCGTTGAAGAGTTTTCATTTTCGGGCCAAAACCGGCCTATTAACGGCATGCTCATTGACGGCGCGGCGCACCTTTTGTTAATAACTTTTTTTTAAATTTCAATTAATTATAGGAATTTTTTGGGATTGAAAAAAAGGCGAAAGTTTGAAGGAAAAATTGCCGGTTGATTGGGTATCCAGTGTATTCAAATTTGTGGTTTATCTTATGCTTATAACGTTCATTATTAGAGATACAATAGATATGTCCGATAAGTCAAGTTATTCACGACCTGATCGTTACCAAAGGTCAGATGAAACTTTGCGGAGTGTTTTCCCAAAAGGGAAAGCCCTGGGTTTGAAAGGGACGAAGGCCCAAAAGGGGAACAAAGTAGGAATACTTGTTCGAGCCTGTGGGGTTAACTTGGTCCAATTAGCCTCTAAGGACCCGAACATTTTCAAAACGACCCCCCATGACAGGGCTTCTCACTGTATCTTACTTAAAAATCACACGCTGAGAATTATTTTCACGGTGAATAAATTATTTTTACGGTGAATAAAGTCTTTTCAATCTTTAAACAATGTGACAGACTGACCGAGACCGGGACTGTTTGCATCACATGGAGGTCCTACCTACTGATAAAAAACGAAGATTAATAGAGAACAAAAGAGAACAAAAGACCAGATACCCATTCACCGCCAGATACCCATTAACCGATAACGCCCAGAGACCAAAAAACCAAAAAAACAGATAACCATGTACTGATCATGATTATGAAAGTCCCTAAGGAGTTTTCTCCGAACTCGGAAGCCTTTGTAAGTTCCTTCTACGATACATGCGAGATCGTCGATGGTCTCGAATCATTCCTCTCGGTTCATCAAAAAGAAGACGGCTTAAATCCAAAAGTCTCGTCAAGCTCTGAACCTTGACCGGTTCAAGGAACACAGCCACTTGGTGTTCAACGATACTTTCAACGTTACCAACTCTGGAAGGCCATTTCGATCCAGTTCATTCATTTTGAGCGAACGTCTGTCTTGTTCTCGTGAAATCTCGAAATTGACGGCACGCTGTGTATTCAACCTGGCCATCGACGATGCATTTAGACTGTTTCTAGATAGAAACAAGTTCTTGACGGACATGTGCTGTGCATTGTCTGAGGTTGCCCAACAATCTTTAATTTAATGGTATCTTCCCTTGGAAAAAGGTGCTTTGCATGGGCTGGCCTGAATGTATAAAAAGTGGGTCGGGGTAACTAAAGGAGTTCCACTGCATTGAATTAATGCAGTGGAACAGAACGTGTTCGCGGTAAAACGTGGCCCCGGCGTGTGTGCTGCCGAGTAGTGACCCCCGGCTCTTGCTGGCCCAATCAGTGATTGGCACGCCAGCAGGAGTCAGGGTTCGAACCCGGAGAGCACACAATCGCCAGGACCGACCGACAGGACCGAATATAATTATATCGATTTAAATACCCTTTTTTGAGTTGTGGTGATTATGGTCCCAACCCCCAGTACGGACGCTTTCCGTGCGACCGGCGTTTTAAATTAAGGAACGTCCGTAATGGGGGTAAGGACTGCAATCACCACAACAGGCTCCTGCGAGCGCTTTTTGGGCCCACAGACTCCATTTTGCTGTTCACATTATTATCATGTATTTACGAAGACACTCCAAAGAATAAATATATAGGAATAAACACAATGGTGGAGATGCGGGGGAGTGAGCATAATTCGAGTTAACCCGTCCACGTTTGAGTTAGAAATAAAAAATTGTGTTATGGTATTTTTTAAAAAAATATACCACTTTATATACCACTTTTTCTTCCCGGTACGAACTCGACAAAAGGCGAAGTCTACCATAAAAAAACAAAATGAGATTTTTAAACATGTTTTTTCATTCAGACACCCTTTACATTCTTAATATATTCTAATAACCATGAAAACTTTTATGCGGATCTTATATGCTCAGGATCGATTCTCCTTCATTTCATGTGAATTATAGCTGTAGCACTTTGGTGCATTTTTCTCGCAATAATTGTATTGTGATCAATTTGTGTTAAACAAAACTGAATAATAGTTAGAAAAAACTAACGAGGAACTTATTCAAAACATTACACTGCTATTTGTAAAAGAGACTGCGACATGAAGTGCATTTTTTATAAGGCCCAGAAGTGTTTTGTCGATTTTTCTCAAAGTTGATATCCAAAACTAATTTCAAATGATATTTTGTTGAGCAGTGTTCTAAAACCCAAAACCTCTTATTCGGGAGAAAATTGTTTTCATGTTAATTATTATATGCTTCAGACTGTCAGCATATCCAGAATAATAACTGGTGTGAACCGGAAAAAGTAAAGTCTAGATAATTTACAATTGTAAAGAGTTTTTTTTTGATTGTATGCCAAATTCATGCCTATGATATGCCAAAGCTTAAAAAATTGTAAAAACCTAAAAAAAATGTGGCTAGGTACTTAACGCTTTGCTAGTTGCCCGTGTCATAATGGACCACTGTAAATACTTACACTGTACCTACACACTGTAGAGTAATGGAGTCCGTATTTCAAGAAAAAAAACTTTGTATCGCGAAAATTCTCTTACTAAAACTATTTTTTACTAAAATAAATATGAAATTGTTTGTATTTACCAGAAAAGGTCAGTGAGTAATCCCTATAATCAGTGGTCCTGTAATCAACTTGACAGAGGGTCTGGTTATAAGGTCACAAAGTGTTACCGTTATAAGGTAAAGTCATCCTTTTGCACTAAGGACAAGTTATTATTATTTTAAGTTTCAAACTTAACTCCTGACGCCCATCTGGGACTATAATTTTTCATTTTACCGGAGTGTAAGGGTTAAGGTAGCTTCAGATTTCGTTTACTTAGTCGTGTTTCATGCATCATTGTTGACATCAGATTGAAATATATTTACACTGTAGTACCTCAGAAGTAAACTTCTTTACTCCTAAGAGGCTCAGTGGGCTAATATGCTCAGAAAACAATTTATCCAACAACATAGTAGTTATATTGTTCTCTTTTTCTCTTTGAAAGATCGAAATTTCTAGAATTTAGTAGCTTCAACAGAAAAGAAAAAACTGCAACATAACTGCGTAGATAGTGTATATGTACCTTATTATATATATTATTATTATTTATTATATTTATATTATTATTAAATTTACTTGAATGACCCCTACTAACCGATTAACAGTATTTTGCCGCTTGGCCATATTTTAAACTGTTATCAAACCCACTAAAACCCATAGCGCAATTACGTCCGTTGAGGCCATACTGTGGCGGTGTCTTTTGATAAGCATCGCTGCAGTATGTTTCATGCCTTTCACACATATTTATAAAAACAAATATTCTGACTGTACACAAATCACCATACTCTGCACCATTACTCCTAAAACAAAAATAAAATAAAGCGCTATGAAAATTAAAGAGCGCTAGATATGAATTAATGAGCGCTATACAAATTTAAAGAGCGCTAAAGATGAAAAAATAAGACGCGCCATAGAAGAGCGCTATAAATAAAAAATAAGCGTTCTAGAAAATAAAAACCGCTGATATCAAAGAGCGACATGAGTAAAAAAGCGCGCAGTCAAATGTAGAATTGGAGGGGTACTTCGGTTCTGCAAAACGACATTTTTATGATTAGAAACTTTTTGACAAAACATGCGGACGTTATAGGGTATTTTCAGTTGCCCTAATTTAGGAGCTTTTTCATGAAACCCGAATTCATCGTGAATAAAATGTCATATAGAAAGTGGCACAATTAAAGTACAACATCAGAGGGTTACTTCGTTTACTGTAATTATAGTACTGATGGTAATACCCATCATTTTTCTTCGGAATTCAATTACACAAGGTACGCTCTTATGTTTCACCCCGCTATGTTTCAATTTTTCAGCGCGGGCAATTATGTGTCACTGTTTTTCGAATATTTTGTGAAACATAACGGCGCACCATGTGTGTTAATTTTTTGATTTGCTTGGATATCGGACCACAGCTCCAGTCATAAAGCACTGGAGCTGTGGGAATCCAGTAGCGAATCAAAAATGATTGAAGAATCAAAGTGCTGAGCCAGACGATGTTCAGATGATATCTAAATATACGAAAAAATATAAATACAAAAAGCTTTTTGACATACATTTATTGTAAGAATAGGAGAGGAGCCATCAAGTGTCTCTGTTTGAGAGACCCCAATGAATGTATAAAAATGGGTCGGGGTAACTTAAGGAGTTCCACTGCATTGAATTAATGCAGTGGAACAGAACGTGTTCGCGGTAAAACGTGGCCCTGGCGTGTGTGCTGCCGAGTAGTGAGCCCCGGCTCCTGCTGGCCCAATCAGTGATTGGCACGCCAGCAGAAGTCAGGGTTCGAACCCGGAGAGCACACAATCGCCAGAGCCGACCGACCGACAGGACCGAATGTAATTATATCGATTTAAATACCTTTTTTTGAGTTGTGGTGATTATGGTCCCAACCCCCAGTACGGACGCTTTCCGTGCGACCGGCGTTTTAAATTAAGGAACGTCCGTAATGGGGGTAAGGACTGCAATCACCACAACAGGCCCCTGCGAGCTTTTTGGGCCCAGAGACTCCATTTTGCTGTTCACATTATTATCATGTATTTACGAAGACACTCCAAAGAATAAATATACAGGAATAAACACAATGGTGCCGATCACGGTGCCGATCACGGACGGGCCGGGACCCCCTAGTAAGGACTTTTCCTACCAACATGGCCTATGCTTCGTCAGCTTTTTTTGTTTTTGTTTTGTTTTCTCTTTATATTGAAAACCATGTTCTACTTTTGAGAAAAATAATAAATTTGCAGAATCTTGAATCAACCACTTTATTTATTATTTTATTTATTATTATTTTTTGGCCGCCATAGTTTTAAATCTCCAAAAGTTGTCGGAAGAATGAGATAGTCTTGTAAAACCCTATATTAGGCCATATTTTTGTTTATAACTTATAAAACTGGTATCTCTATTTTAGGAATAATGACCTTTCAATAAGAATTTCTAAGCTTGATATGTTTCGTCTCTCAGACTGTCCCTTGTAGAGAATTTTCACCCAAAATCTGATAATTTGAGACATTCTTCAAAGTAGCGTCCAATGGAATTAACCAACATTTGATTTTGCTGCCACAATATTTATTATTATAAAATCCATTATTTTATAAAATGCCGAAAACGCAATTGTCTTCGCGAAACAAAAAAAAAATTTTGGAGTAAAATTATTTTGAAAAATTATTTTTATTAAAAATTATTTTGCTATTACACCACCTGCGCCGTTATCGGGTCAACATTTTAAGGAAGAATTTTGACCCGATAACGGGTTTTGACCCGATAACGGCGCAGGGCGTAGGCGGATTGTCTGGAAAATTTTAATCGAAAAATTTGACCCGATAACGGCACGAGCGGGAATTTTGACTTGTTCTGACAAGATGAAAATTTGACCCGATAACGGAAAGAGCCGTGATTTTCTAGAATGTCTCATATGTCTTTGTCTCTATTTGACATTTATGCACTCCTAGTTGATTTTTTGTATACAAAATGATGTAAAAACTTGCCTTTAAAATATTTCGAAAAATAGAGAAAAGATCGAGACGTCTACAAATACAAATATTAGGTTAAAACAAATACAGAAAAAGGATTCATACGTATTTTAATGACGAATTTTTTGACCCGATAAAGGGTGACCCGATAACGGCGCAGTGCGTAGGTGGGGTGGCTGGAAAATTTTTAGTCAAAATTTTGACCCGATAACGGGTTTTGACCCGATAAAGGGTGACCCGATAACGGCGCAGGTGGTGTAGTTGAAATTGCTAGTACACCACCTGCGCCGTTATCGGGTCAACATTTTGAGGAAGATTTTTGACCCGATAACTGGTTTTGACCCTATAACGGCGCAGGGCGTAAGCGGAATGTCTGGAAAATTTCGATCAAAAATTTCGACCCGATAATGGCACGCGCGGGAATTTCGGGCGAGGTCTTTATCCAAAAAAAAGCGTAAAAAGACATAATTTTAAATATTTTCCTTACAAGCATGCTTCTGAAAAAACTCACTTGACCTTATTGCAAAAAATAAACTTACTTGGCCTTATAACGGTCCAAATCGTTTACCTTATAACCAACGCCCTGTGTGTTCCTAGTAGGAACTTTCTATTTCATATTTCTTTTTGATAAAAAAAAACCGATATTATCGGAAATTGGCCCGTGACTTGTATTTCTTAAATATTTTTTTTTGTACCATGAGAATTTAATTAAACAATTGAATTAAAAAAAAGATACTAAAATATACCAAAATACACCCATAACGACACAAGTTAAAGCAGTCTTTTATATCAAAAAATGGTCTTTTTTTTGAAAAACTTGTATTTTTAAGGCAATAATCTAATTATGAAAAATAGAGAAAATATCGAGACGTCTCCTTATTTAAACATTAAATAAAAAACAGAAAAGGGATTCAAACGTTTTTTAATGACAAATTTTTTGACCCGATAACGGCACAGTGCGTAGGTGGGGTAGCTGGAACATTTTTAGTCGAAATTTTGACCCGATAACGGGTTTTGACCTGATTAAGGGTGACCCGATAACGGCGCAGGTGGTGTATTTAAAATAAAAACATATATTTGTATACACAGGGTAACCCATTAACCGGCACCTTGTTAACCGGTCTATTTGCCATTAATCGGCAGTTTTTTGCTCAAAAATTTCCCAGCAAAAAACGCTCACGCATGTACCCGCTAACCAGTAGTTTTTTTGTCGATTATATTTTATCGTATTATATACTTGTATGCAATAAAAACACTGTTTTTTTTTACTTTTTACTTTATTCCTGTCATTTCAGGATTATTTTTGCAAATTTTCACAATCTCTTTTTTCGTATTTATAGTAAAATGCTTTTTAACAGGTTTTTCTGATCCGTTAGTGTTGGTAAAATAACGTTTTTTGGGACGAAAAAAGGAATAAAAATAATGATAATCATTTGTATATTTTCTTGAAAATTGCTGTAAATTTTAATTTCTTGACAACTAAGGAGATTTTTAACAAAAATCTGTTTTGGCCTTAATGAACATCATAAAAATATTCTTAATTAATGAAAAAAATTCAAAAAGATTGTTAACAATACTTATTTTATTAAACTTATTATTAAGAAATGGTTAATTTTGTGAAATGATTAACACATCGTTTATAAATTATTAGGAGAAATGAATTCATTGTATATACGAAACGAAACAGTCTCAGGACACGATATATAGAAGTAGATACAAATGATTATTAATCTATCGTAGAGATAACCTTTCCTTAGATTATTTACAAAGTTGCTGAGAAAATTCAAAATGATTCAAAATGATATTCGAAAATTTTGGCAGCTTAAGTTTTTTAAAGGATATATATAAAATAAAGTCTACTTTACCACTAAAGTTGTATAATTATTAATCAGTTTTGACATTTTTAAGATGATTTATAAATGATTTATGTCATGGAAAATTGTGTATAAGGTGATAGACGATTTTTTAGACGAATAATAAAATTATAATTATTAAAATAAATAATTATAACTTAATACCACATTTGCAAACCATTGGCTACTTTTGATATAAATTACCTTAGCTAAGCTTAGTTATCTTAAATGCTGTCTTAATGTTTTCACCTTACTGCATTTATTCTATCTGCATTATTGTAGGACTTAATGCTTCGACGATCAATAGGGTCAAATATAAATTATTAAATACTATGATTGTAAATACATATTAAACATATGTATTCTACCTGACACGTAATTGTTAACATGTTCACCCTTTAGGATTTATTTTAATGCCAAATGCATTAATTACCGTACGAAATTGAAGTCTTAGATTGTTTACAATTTTTTTGACGCAAAACATATTGACAAGCTACAATAAGTTTTTGGGTATAAAATTAGAATTACAATTCAAAAATTTCAAAGTGAAAGTTTCAGTATTTAACCAATTTCAATACGTTTAACTCATTTCTGCAATCGCGTTTAATGAATTTAAATATTTAAACACGTATACAACCTCGCGAATAAGTTTACAATGAGTTAATTAAATAGTGGTAGTGTAGTAACTAGCATCGATGAGTGGCGGGTCGTAAAACGACAGCGACTTCATGTAATAAAAAAAGACTTTACACTGTGTACTAGAGCAGGTATGGTAATAAAATAAAAACATGTTAATTCAACATGTAATTATTTAATTAAAAACTCAAACTAAACCTATAATAATGCAATGACGTCGGTTAAGAATATGTAACCGCGCTCCGCATTAGACGGCGTCGGAACACGTTTATTCGACGCGGTTATTCGAAAAAAAAAAAATTGTAACCTAACGTTATATAGTGCACCACGAAAGTTTAGTACTAAAACTTACTAATAAAACTGGCCAATAGTATAAGAGTATTTCCGAAGAGATATTCATGCAAAATAGAGTCCAGAAAACATTTATGAATGAATTTTTATTAGGAAGTTGAATGTACAGTTCAAAAGTAAAAAAAAATAGTCTGAACTTTCTTCAGAACTTTCTGAATTTTCGTTGAAAAATATTTTACGTCCATTTTGAGGAAAAAAGAAGAGTGTGGGATTAAGTAAATAAAATTAAATAAATAAAATTAAATAAATATGAAATTATTTATTATGTACGTGTCACAAGTAATTATGTTTGGATGGTGTTTATGTTTGCAATACACATAGCAGCAATGGAATTACTTGTACGCCGCAACTACGGAACCACACGGATAATAACCATCGAAGATTATGTTAAGTTACGATTGCTTAGATGTGTGCTAACATTTGATATTTCCGCTAACGTAATGTCTAGCTACTTCCATATTATGCTTATGTAATATTCTGTAAAACTATATATACCTGCATTTGATTTGTTCATATCATTCTAATGAATGAGCAATGATCAAACCACAATACGGGTTATTGTAGAAAACAGAAATTTTACAAAACTTATTTATCTAAGTCAAGAACAATTAAGTGCGATTCTAAATGATCTGCTTCTTTGCTTTTGATCATCTCCTCATTTTCTTCATTCAAAATGACTTTCAAGGACTCTAGTTTTTCTACAAAAGTGCTACGAAAATGCTTAGGGAATTTTTGTTTTGCTAAATGAATCAAAATAACGGTACACATTAAGAAATGGAAAATCCGTAGGTGAACATTTTTTACCAAAATGAATCAATATAATGGAAAATAGCCTCAACTTACAGAGGCAGGTAAACTGGCGGTAGTTGCGTTATCAAACCTGTGGTAGTAATACCGCTAATTATATGTAAAAATTGGCGGTAGTAGGAATCAATTTAATTATATCAATGATTTTTATTTAAAGTATTTTACATGTATTGAAGTTTTCTATTGCGTTGTTTCAAATAATTTGATTAACTTTATCAAATTTAAATATAAAAACACTTTTTGCGGATTGAAAAGTAATCGGTAGCTAAATAATGCATTTGGTTACTAGGGTCTTTTTATTTTGTGTTCTAGATATTCAACGAAAACTAAAAAAACGAAAACTACTTATAGAGAAAATGAATAAACATAATATAAAACGAACTTGAATTGGGAATTTCGGAAAACACCTTTCTCAGAAAATTCATTTTCTGACATTTTTAGATCGTTAAAGATGGGTATATAGAGCTGTTTGTTAGTAAAAATCAAAAACTAGATGTACTTTTCTTTCTATCAAAGGAAAAAGTTGCCTAGCTGGTAGAACTTGATCCAGTGAACAAAAAACTAAGCGTTTACCAAATTGAGGATAGTTTGAAGAATGAAAAAAAATATATTCAAAAATGTTTTCGAAAATTTTCCCATTTTTTTTTTGAAAAAAATGCTACCGAACGTTTAATCTGATTTTTCCCCAATCATATGGCATCCCTGTTTTCCTGTTGACTTGACTCTACCTAAAAAAGGTTCTAACCTAGGTTAAAGTTGAAAATCGAACAATCAGAGAATATTCATTCCGCTTCTCTTCGAAAAAAATGTAAATTCTCGTAAAATGGACATTGAGTAATGTAATGTGAGATCTGATTGGCTGGTAATCAATACGGCATCAAATGACTGCAGAATAACGAGAAACAATCGAAATTAATGACAAAAAGATGGAGAGGATATTTTTATTGGTGTATATTCAAGTTCAAACCGTTAACAAGTAGGTAAAAATTTTATTTATTTTACTCCTGTGGAAGGTCTTTTAGCATTATTTCAGCTAACGTTGACCGAAACTTGCTGATATCACTTTGTGTGAAATTAAAGTCCAAACGGTTTGCCGCGATACATTGCATGTACTTGAAGCATAAACTTATGCGCATACATCGGCTCGGGGACGCAATTAATATTTTCATTTGACTCCGCGCTACAATAAACACCAAGGCAGGGATTGTTGCCGAAACGAATTGCCAGAAAAGTTTCGTCAGTCTTTTAAGGGTTAAATCATGTCTCCCATAAAGACCATTTTCCCGAAAAAGTGTTCACAAAATGTCCCGCTAATTTTGCAAACCACAAAAGTTACTTTTTTAATGCATTTAAGGTCAAATCAGTTTATAAACCCTGACCTTATCGCCAACACGCCCTATACTATCATAGATAAAAAATAATATAATTATTATTAAGAATATTTAGTATTTTGGCTGGAAATATTGACGGGCTGGCCGTGCACCAGAAGAGTAATACTCGCATTTTTGCCATCAAAAAGTACCAAGCCGAAAATATGATACCGAAGGGAGCCCCAAAACGTATCATTGATTATGTGGGCGACTTGTACTCGACATTAAGAGATAAGAACTGTTATCAGAGAGCAAATGTGGCGAAAGGTTAATGCGGAGAAAGGCAATTGTGGAGAAAGGTAAATGTGGAGAAAGACAAATGTGGAGAAAAGCGAATGCGGAGAAAGGTAAATGTGATGTTTATCAAAATCTAGGGGATTTTGTGATTTTTTAACCCTTGTCCAAATGATAAACGGTATGAATTCCGCCCCGAATCGTACTATACATATGCCGCGCATTTTTTTTGCAAACCGGATCCGACCAGCCAATTGCGCTTTCAATATTTTGGGAATTTTTCGATTTCTTCGAAATTTCCCCAGAATTTTGCGACAAGCCGACAAAGCCGTTATTCGGTTAGTTTCTATCTTACGGGCAATTTGGGGCCAGTAACATATAGGCATATGTCTTTGAGCTGACAAAAAGTTTGAAATTTTTTTCGGAGAAAATTGGTCCAATTGGTTAAGGTAGAGTTTTTTTTTAGGTTGGAATGAGCGGAAAACCAAATTGCAAGAACACTATACTAGCTATGGATTTACCTTTTTTGCAACTTACTTGAAAATGATTGTAGTTTTGACACAAAATATAACTTCCAACATAGCCCAAACGGTAGTGGGGGAAAAAACCGGTTAAAGTATAAAAACTTCGGTTTCTCGAAAACGTTCGATGAAATATTTTCAAATTAATTTTCTAACTAACTTTAAGGAATTTTTGAATTCCTGAATGATTTTCTCATATTCAACAAGCTTAGCTTCCTTTTGTATGGTCGATGGATGGCGATCTTTGTATACACGACGAGATTTTGGGTTAAGGTGTTCATTGCAATATTTTCTATGAGACGGGCCTTTTTCGAGATTTTTGATACAACAATGAATTAAAGCAAAATATTGTCTCTTGTAACTCAAATCCAATTCGTTCTCGACCAAGTACTCATTAACTACAGAACTGACATAAGAAGTTTCGCCTTTTGCCCGTAATTCTAAGGCTTTCAGCACTAGATGGCGCTTAATTTTCGGATGTTTCATAACATTTAAGATTTCTTGGAAAATCTCTAGCACCAAAAAAAAACTTAAAAATAGTTGAAAGTTACCGAAAGAAGGATCGAGAAGGGATTGGAAACTTAAGATGATGCACACGTGAACGTTCAAATCTAGAGTGTATTTTATAAATTCATTTTTTTTTCAGGACAAGCGATAAAAGATGATTCTGTTGGAGAAGACAACTGTAGATGAACAAATGAATCATTTGATGGTCATACTTTGAGCGTGGGCGAATCAGCCAATCACAAATCATTTGTTACGTAACATTTGTTTAAATGGTTTCTTACTGTTTTGCAACAACAGCCGATGAACTCGATGAACTTTTTTTTCCAATTCTCCATGTTCGATTTTTAACTTTAACCTACGTTACTAAAATTATGAAGTACAAACGAACAAGTACAAACAAGATCATTATTGTGAAATTTCTAGAAAAAAATAACGTTTAAAATACGTTCAATCTGATATTATTTAGTCGTTTTTTTTATTGAACTTGTTTTTAATATTAATAAATGCGATCCAAGGAAATAGTGAGTGAAGATTGGTCATATAATTGTATAATTATCTTTATGTAGTGGGCACTTTCTAGACAAGCTGACTTTTTCAATGTCAAAAGTGAACTCAACCCGAGACCGTACAGGGTCAACAAACTTGTTGACATCGCTAGTTTCCATCAATTATTTTAGCCTTTTATTGTTATTTAAAAAAACAATTTTTTAACACTTTATTTCAAATGTGAATTTTGATAGGAAACAAAAACAAATATTTTTTGTAATGCGTCGTTTTGTTTTAGTGGCGCTATTTGATACATGTATTTTTGTATGAAAACAGCCTTTTTTCGACATCATTGTTAGTTTTCCTAACTTATCTAGACAACGGGATTATATATGATAATCTAGTTTCTTACACTTTAACCTGCAAACACATATGTTGGAATTTTCTCCAAACGGGCATATAAAACGCGTTTTTGATGGTGGTTTATTATATTAAATGTAACGGCAGTGAAAACCAACATAGAATAATCGATTACAAAGTCATCGAGCAAATAAAAAAAAAATTTGTTTCATTATTGAATATTAATTAGTCATTTATTGGAGCTAGGAAACCTCAAAAAAGAGGTTATTTGCAATTAAAAATTTTCACGCACATTTTTTTTTTCTGTCATATTTTTCCAAAACTGTTACGTAGTCAACGGCGCACTAGCTGGCAAAAAATGAACCATGTACGTCACCCGGTTAACCATTTTTGAATTTGTATTTTTTGTGGTCAAATCGACCAAAAATTGTCCAAGGGTGGTCGAAGAGCTATCGAGAGTATGCTTATTCGATTTAGGACCATTGATTTGCTTATAGAGAAAAATTACGTAGTACGAACGCTTTAAATGCTCGTTTGGAGAAAATTCCAAAATATGTGTTCAGGGAACTGTTTTGAATATGTGTTCAAGGGTTAACTGGTTTTTGTTTTTAAACGTTACATCGACACAAATATTAGGAAAAGTGTGATAGATTTGCGTATAGCGCTAGTGAGTGTGATCATGTTTTTGAAAATATGGGGTTATTTCTATAAAGATTTGTTGTTTTAGAATGATTTTAATTATAATTTTTATTCAATATTGATATTAGATTTATATGAACATAAATAGGGTAGCCGTCTGGGAAATCGAAATTTAAAAAAATGAATTTTTGGAGGCGGTATTATTTTTCGCCACCCTTGGTTTGGTATACCTGGAAAGTTTGAACGTCAAACTCTTAAATTTGTTTTTCCTCGAAAATCCCAGACGGCTACCCTAAACATATAGAAACATAACTTTAAAGGTACCGCAAAGAAACTTTGATGCCACCTCGCCTGTTTGACGAGGAATTTTACGCAGATGCGCTTGGTTATTCCGGTGTATTACATACTATGCTCATTGGTAAAATGTGTTTTTCGATCTCAAATCTTGATACCTCTATTTTCATCAAACGCTATTTATTAAACAATCCGATTGATTAAAGAACCGCTTACTCATATGTTTAAGGTCTGCTGTATAGTTTACAAAAAATAATTCCAAAATAGTCCGACTAGTATACAAACGCCAAGCGTTTTGATTTTGTCAACAGATGTGTTAACACTGTACGGTCCCGGAGTAGTATTTTGCTTTGTTAAACGCTTTCTTCTGTCACCGTGTTCATGAAATTGATTTTTTTTTGGCATTACGAAAACGACTGACTGTAGCCCATAATAAAATTTAGAGTTTATTTAGTAAATTGTGGGGTTTAATTACTCATTGTCCTGGTCAAGAATTTGCGGTTTCCCGTCATTTGTAAACAATGCTATACACAGGCTAACCAGTTAATACGCAGCTAAAATGTTTTGTTAACCTGCCGGTTAATAGCAAATTAGCCGGTTAACTGGTACTGGCATAGCAATATCACGGAAAAGTCGAGACCTGTCGGTTAACTGAAAATAGGGCTCCGGTTAACTAAAAATAACGATTTAATAGTTTTTGTCGTTCTAGATTGTAATACAATTTTCTCCTGTCAAACATTTGACAATAAAAAAATCCAAAATGGTATTTGTAGTTATTGAAATTTTGATAACCACCTAACCATCTGACTTAACACCATTTGGCTTAATAGTTTGCATTTGACTTAACAGTTTGCAGTTGACTTAACACTTTTTTTGACCTTTTTTTGTCTTTTTTTTTGTCCAGCATTTCCGCCTACGCACTCTACATGTGAATTAACAGTTTGCAATTGACTTAACACTTTTTTGGATATTTATTACATTTTTATCAGTTCTCAAAACGAATTAACTCCCAAGGGACATTGTAACTTCCATATAAATGTTAAATGTTCGGCAAAATGGTTTAAAAAATTTGAGTTTGATAACATAAAAAGTACAACAAAAAGTTTTTGTCAAAATAATCAAACCAGATTCCTCCAATTTTCATAGACAAGTTTCATAATCTCTCTTTTAACATCATTTGAAATATAACGATTTTTTTATGACTTTTTATAGCATTTGCTCATTTTATTCGTCAATTTGGAATTTAAATCTAGAGAAAAAGCCTATTTGCATTTGACTTAACACTTTTTTTGTTTCAAGTTTTCCAGGGTTTTAACCTACGCGTTACCCATATGGCTTAACAGTTTGCATTTGACTTACCAATTTGCATATGAATTAACACCTTTTTTCGGAAAAAAATGTGTTAAGTCAACTGGTTAGGTGATGTATAGAAAGTTTGAAGCAAAAATAAAAAAAATAAAAACTGCCGATTAACTGCTAATCGTGTAGGCGTTTTTGCTAGAAAAAGTTTTGCTGGAAAATCAAATAACTTTTTGAAGTTGGCCTTATAACCACAACCACTGTATTTGGTTTAAACTCTGCTATACACAGGGTGCGCAATTATCTTGCGAACTTGGTCCTCAAAAAGTTGCAATATAAGCGTTTTTTCGCAAGATAACTGCTCAATACGAAGGCGGAAATGCTGAAAAACCCCCAAAAATGCATGATTTTGCAAGATAACAGGATTTCTCTAGAAATTTTCGCGATATAAGAGCACGAGCGGGAAATTGCGAAATACAAAATTCTTCCTATCCAATGAGACACCGACCTGATTAACCAACGAACAGGAAATTTTTAGATCCGATCATATTACACAGAGTGCGCAGTTAACCGCCACCCTCTTAACCGCCACTTTTGCAGTTAACCGCCAGTTAGGGGTTCCACTATTTTGCAGCAATCACGCCTACGCCCTGCGCAGTTAACCGCCAGTTTGCAGTTAACCGCCATTTGGAATTTTCACATATACGGGAATTTTCCATAAATTTTTGGTAATTTTGGTGAAATATTGAGCCTGAGTGATCAATTTTACTAATTTATTTTAATGATCAATGCCTTTTTTGTACAAAGTTTTCGTGAATTTACTTTGTTAGGTTAGGTCAAAAACATAATTGTTGTTTTTATTCTGTACATACCGTTTGTTTATAAGCCGTGCCCTAAATCTGCAGTTCGCGAATAATTTTAGAATCCTCTAAAAAGATCTTTCGCGAACTTTTAAACAAAAAAATTAAATAGAAAAAAAAAAGAAAAAAAGGAATGAAGGAAAAAAGGAATGTAGTCAATTTTCGGGAGTATCAATTTGGGCGGAAATTTTTGTTTGTGAAATAATAACAACGTAAGATAGTGTGCGGGCCAGGGGTCGGCAACAACCAGCTGGCCTTCCCAGTTCAAGTGAACTGCCCTGGGCAGTTCGTGAACTGGGCAGCCGAGGCGAGCACAGCTCATCAAAATTTTGAACCTCGACAGCGCAGCCGAGCACAGCTCATTAAAATTTTTGATCTCGACAGCGCAGCTGATTTCAATTTCGGAGCTCGAAAGAACAGCCAAGCACAGCTCATTTTAATATTTTCGACAGCTGGCTGTCGAGCTGGCCTCTCGAGCTCGATTGAGCTGTAGAGCTCGCCTTTCGAGCTCCACTGCGCTGCCAAGCCCGATTGAGCTGCACAGCCTCTACTCCAATAGTGTACCATCCTCTCCAATAGTGTACAGAAGGTAGGCCAATTCCGGAACGCTTTGTTATTTTGAGCCAAAGTCCCCTTTCGTTCCGGAATTGGATTTTTGGCCCAAAAACCGTGCCGGAATTAGACTCTTTTTGTTCCGGAATGGGATTTCAGATTTTTTTTTAATAAAAGCGTTCCGGAATTGGACTTTTTTCCGATAACTGTTCCAGAATTGGGTACTCCGGAATTGGCGTACCCCCTGTAATTGAATCCTATGTAGCCCCGCTGCGAGGGCCTATCCTATAACCCAATAGGGTAATCACATCCTATGTAGTTCATCCTGTAACTCAATTCGGTAATTGCATTAAATGTACTTATATGTACTAAAAAATTAAGTAATTACATTATTGAGTTATTACCCTATTGGGTAACCAAACGTGCTCAATGTGCTTACGAAAACTGCTAATTTTGAATATTTGTTACTAAAAAACAAGATTTACCCGACATTTATCGGTCGGTTTTTAAAACTTAGTTCAGATTCGGAATTATTGGCCCCGAATTAGCCCAGAACCGGTTGTAACCGGTAATTGTATGTGTTTTTTGCTATGAAGAATGTTTTTTGTCGAAAAAGAACAACCAAGGCCAGTTCACTGGCTTTTAAACCCAACTGGGCAGCCAAGCACAGCACAGCTCATTTTAATTTTTGAGCCCGAGAGCACAACCGAGCACAGCTCACATTTATTTTTGACCTGAACAGCACAGCCAAGCGCAGTCCATTTTTCTGTTTGAGCTGACAAGCACAGCGCAGCGCAGTTCATTTTTATTCTTGAGCTTGACAGCACAGCCGAGCGCAGCTCGATTTTTTTTTGGAACCCGAGAGGACAGCGCAGTACAGCTCATTTTTTTTTCTGACTTATGCCGACCCCTGGTGCGGGCACCGCTCGACCTGAAGACAAACCCGAAGCACAAAGAAACTGATTCACTGATTCACTACTATAGCAACAAAAACTTCCGTCCAGAATTGATACTCCCTAAAATTGATTCGTCTTTTTTATTATTTTTTTGTGATTTTTTTTTTGTTGAACGTTTCGCCAATCCTTTTCTGAGTTGGATTCGCGAACCGACTAAATCGAATGACGGTTCGCAAACAATCTTTCTTGGTCATATGCACCGGGTGCTTTGCAAAAATAATATTTTTGTGAATATTTCCAAATAATATTAAAAATTTGCTACGCCATTTCTAATCGATCCGTTGCGTTATGATCGGTACGTCCTAACTGGGACCTCAGTATCACGAGAAATGTGAAAAATTCGATTGTTGGTCAAATTGGGCCGCTTGACCGTGAGTGGTACATCTTAAACATATACAGTCTCTCACCCAAATAGGTAACAACTGACGTAACTACCCAAATAGGTAACAATTTTTTTTAGGTCAAGATTTTTTTATGAGAAACAATAAATATTGTTTTATTCAAGACTCACACTAAAGTGGGTTTTCCGTTCTCGATACATACAAGCTACTACTATGGAGATATAACATCAAAAAGACAAATTTTAGGCTTAAAAGCCCAACTACCCAAATAGGTAAGAACATTTTATCTTACCAAGATTGGGTTACCTTACCACTTTTGGACCAAACGTATCGAGGTTTCGAATTGTTTTGCCAAACGGCCTGAGCAGTTATCTTACCAAAGTTGGGTTATCTTACCGCTTTTTAAGCGTTTATAAAGGTAAGATAACCCGTCAGGTGGTATTCATAGTTTAGGCTTTCTTCTACAAGTTAGCAATTACAAATATGGTCTATAACGTCACATGGCGGCATAACTGTGCCTAAGGTGTGGTTCTTTTCGGGCTTACAAAATGCTCTCTCGTGCCAAAACGTGTTTCCTGTTTCAACCTCAGTATAACTCTTATATTTGGGAACTGATAATGTGTTTTTGGTAATTTTTCATGGTTAATCTATTTACGAAAATTTTGCGGTCATTAATGCTCATCTAAACGTCACTTAAAATAACGAAGAATCTTCACAAACTTAAATTGACAAATTTCGTCAATTTTGAAAAAAACATAACATTTGAGGCTTTCATTTTTGCCCTGGACAGCCTAAGTATGTTTCGAAAAATTCGTAAAATTAATGATCTAAAACTGTTACGAATTGTACTTACGATACATTATTATGTTGTATTGTTAATTTTCTGACATGTCAAGTTTGCAAAAACGGTTATTCAACAAAAAAAAAGATGCAAAATTTTGAATACCGCTAACAGGTATAAATGCTGAATGTTTGGAGTTTTCTGGAATCCTTTCACAAGTTTTTTTTTGGTACTTTTTTGCGATTTGGTTAATAAAGTGTGATCCAGATTTTTTTAATGGGTATGTTATATTTATTTCATCATATTGATATTGTTTTGAATACTATGCTAAGACATATTGCAAATAATATTAGCGTTTGGTGAAATCGGCCTACATTTTTTTCTAGAAAACGGCCAGAATGGGCGCATGAGCCGTGATTAACGGAAAGCTGTACTTACGTATTTTGTGTGGCCATTTGCATATTCATTTTTCTGGTCAGCGTTGACAGTTCTTCAACGGACATCGCCGACCGGCATCTCATTGCTGGGCGTGAATTTGGACCGGACAATTTCTGTATCTTGAGTCAACAAATGGTAATTATAATCAGTTTACAGTAGTTAGAAAATGAATCCAAAAATTCCCGGAGCTTGCATCTTATATAACTATGCGGACAGGTCTATTCAATTTTGGCCTAATTAAAATTCTTTCATTGAATCGTGGCACACGATGGAATTTGAAAATTGCAAGTACGTTTTTGTGAAGAAAAAAAATGGTAAGAGGGCTCTCGGCAAAATGTGAGTTCGAGGATTCTCCGTAAAAGTTGTCTAAGGGTGTC
>SCLG01000382.1:0-18806 GCA_004367875.1 Oikopleura albicans
ACCCGAAGACAACCTAGACGAAGAGGCAATCAAGGAAAGGATGGAAAAGGAGGAAAATCGAGAAGAAAAAATTTCCCGAGACGTTCTTCTGAAACGCAAAAATGAAAAAGCCATGGAGGTAGTCACCAGTAGGATTTTAACCTCCGAAGAACATCAAAAAATTGCACAAGAACAGACGTTGAAGAGAGTGGTCGACATTCGCCGATCAGTCCGAATCGATCAGAAAATAACCGCGCAGAATCCGTCTAATTTAGGTAAAAACTCCAAATTTACCTACGCTTTTTTCGTAAATTCCTCAAAAATCCGAGAAAATTTCCCGGAGATAGCACCGCTGACTAAAAATGACTTCCGTTTTTCAGCAAATTTTTAGAATTTTTTTCAGCGTTTTTTGGAACAATTTTTGAACAAAATTTTTAGAATTTTTTATAGCGTTTTTTGAAATTATTTTTAAACAAAATTTTTAGAATTTTTTGAGCGTTTTTTGGAACTATTTTTGAACAAAAATTTAAAGCGACAGGGGTAACACGGGTAATAATTTTTTTTTGTTCAAATAATTTTGTTACAGTCCGACGTGCTTCCTCGGTGGCCATTTTGTGGCTTCTTTCGACGTGTTTACCCCAATCGACCTCAATGGCTCGACTTGCCTTGGTTTGGGATTGGCTACTTTTTAATGAAGATCGAAATACAATAATGGACATTGACCCCTGTTTACTCTTGATGCATCACTCACGAAAAACCCAACCACCCACCACATACGGAACTCTCGATTTTCTACTTCGATTAGTTAAAGGCCTAGGGTATAAACTTTGCGAATTACCATACGAATGTCCATGATTAATTTGACACATCGTTAGTATGAAATTTTATATTTGAGCAGTCAACTGTTTTATTGGACCAGTCATAAAACCGGTATATCCATACTATGGACGATCCACTAGCCATATGAATTATGTCACGTTTATAATTTAAATCAAGTTCATATCATGTCTTAGGTCCGTTATAAGGTTTTATTGTATTTTTTGCAAGTTTAAAAAGACATGATTTTTAAGACCTTAGATCTTAAAAATCATGTCTTTTTTTCATTCTCCGGGTGCACTAAGTCTTAGTGACTAAGCTCTTATTGTTCTATTTTTTAGATGGATATAACTTATATCATATAAGGGTTTATAGTAGGGTGCCCGGAACTTTTCTTTCCATATTCAAAAAGTGCCCAAATCAAATAAATGGACATACTAGGGTATACAGCTCGATCCACTGATGAAAAAACTTCATATCGAGGACCCCCTAAAATTTTTCGAAAATATTTTTTTTTCAAAATGGTTTAATTCCTTTGGACCTTATAATCAACTCCTTAAAACTGTTCTACACCCTTTACCAGAGTTCCATGCGCCGTTAGAAGAAGAAATCCGACGTGGTATAATCAACTCTTTTCGCTTCGTTTTGAAAACTGGCGTCGTTCGCTCTATTACACCCATATTGGTGGAAACGCAAAAACAACCAGTTGAGCTACGCCCAGTTTAGGGTTTCCACACTATCTAACCATGACAGTGTTACTTTAGAGTATGCTTATAAGGGCAGGCAATACATAACGAGTCTGTCGTTATATTATTTAAAATAAATTTTCATTGTGGTTAAAGTGACCATTTCAAAAAATTATTACCGGTTATTACCGGTAAATCACATATTTTAACATCATGGTATAAAGTACTCGAAATCTAGTATGAATGAAATATATTAATTAAAATCAACCAATCGGAAGGTGGTTGAATTAATAAGGTAGGTGATGACCTTAACTGTGGACACCCCATTTGTAGTTCAAAAAGAAAAACCTTCAACAGAGCCCGCGGCACCGGTGGCCGCCCCGAAAAGATCAACGAAAAGTGTCAGATTCTAGCGAGCTCGAAGTAACCGCAACCTTCAGTGATGACGGAGAGGGCGGCGGTGACGGTGCGGGTCTCGGCGTGCCCAATAAAGAACAGGTGACCGCAGTGCCCAAAGTTTGGGCCCCAAACCCACTCTCCCAGCCAAGGATGAACCCACACCGGCCGTACCTAGTGATACTCAAAATCGATATCTTCAAATTCTCGAGGAAATTAGCCGCTCAAAACGAAAACCGGCAACACAGGAGGATATCGAAGTCGAAGGTAGTTTTTTAGAAGAACTTGCGTGTATAGCATGTTATTCGAATCTCCTTCCTCAGAAAATTATTTTACACAAATATTTTGGAACAAAAAAATGGGGAGAGCTTAAGAGTGTCAGGGCCGAGTCGTTATGTAGGGTTTTTCATACTTAAAACTGCAGAAAATTTGATCGAAAAGGTAAAAAAAAATGACAAGATTAAAAATCGTCAAACAAAGATACTTCGGATTTAACGCATTTAAATGATGAATCCTGATAATGACTTTGGAATGTCCAGAAAGAGAGCTAGCATTTGGTTTATACAAAAATAATCAGACCCATATCATGGATGACTTTTCGTTACTTTTTTTTGCGGATCTCCTGGAGGTCGTCTTAGACTACTTATTAATCTCCAAATAATAAATTGACCGGTTTTTTTTCGCTATCGCGGCAATACTTTTGCAACTCCTCCCGGACGAAACAAGATATGAATTTAATTCCAACGGTCAATGACGCCCAAAGGATGGGCCTAGTGCGAACGGGTGGTGTCAAAACCATCGAATGTAACTACAGGTTTTTATAACCGGTGAAAGTTGAAAATTGTCGGTTTCTCGAAATACAAATCGTACATGTGGTAAATTTCAAATTCGTCGTTTTTGGAATCAAACGCAGTTTTTTGTATGAATTATTATCGGCATTACATTTTTAGAGAAAATATCGGTTATAAAATCTATAAAACAGGGTGAAAATAGTTAGTACAGTACTATCTATATGTAATTTTGTCCGGTTATAATAACCGGTAGTTGCCGGATATCCTTTTTGGACCCCCCGTACGCCCTAGGCCCATCCTTTGGGCATCTTTTACCGTTGGAATTAAATTCATATCTTGTTTCGTCCGGGAGGAGTTACAAAAGTATTGCCGCGATAGCGAAAAAAAAACCAGTCATTCGAATGTAGTGACGGGTTTTTTTTTTGTTATTGCTTTTTTTGTGACGCTAACTCCTCCTAGACCAGACATGGTATGAACTTGATTTAAAAAGTATCCGACGAAGAAATGTCGGGTGCGTGGTGTGGGCTATGTCTCCANGTAATTTGACACCTTAGAGGGGTCATATTACAAAACCGACCCCAAAAATGAAATCAGCGACCTTCATTTGCTGGACTGGCCAAGTTTCGTCCAAAAAGCTCTTCTGTACTTCGAGAAACCGACAATTTTGCACTTTAACCGGTAATTTCAACCGGTAAATGACATATTACCGACTGGAGACATAGCCCACACCACGCACCCGACATTTCTTCGTCGGATACTTTTTAAATCAAGTTCATACCATGTCTGGTCTAGGAGGAGTTAGCGTCACAAAAAAAGCAATAACAAAAAAAAAAACCCGTCAGGTGTTAAGACTTCTTAACAATCATTTTTCGAATTTATAATTTAGAGATTACAGGGGGGTTGGATATAAGGTCAGCCATTTGTGTCGTTTAGTCAGTTTTGTGCACTAAGGTCAAGTCAGTTTTATTAAAGTGCATTAAGGCCAAGTCAGTTTTTTAGACCTTGACCTTAACCAACCCCCCTGTACGATTTATTTGGGCAAAAATTTAGGTCGCAATCAGACACTCTTAAGTTGGTCCTGGTTTTCGCGCCAATATAAATTTAAACTTCACCTTATCTTGAGTAAAAAACTCTTAAAAGTCTTGCGGGTCCGAGAATCGACGAGTCTCTGGCCAACACTATTGAGCGTCTTCAAAAGCGTCGCGAGGACGAGGACGAATTCCTACACGAGCTCGACAACCTCATGAAAGAAATTGGCCAGTTTGATAATGGTAGTTTGACAGTGAAATTGCGACCCCTGTTTGTTGCGACTCTGTGCGCCCAGTTTTGAGGTCGTTAAACTGCCGCCGATTAAGGTAGCTTTTTCTTAGATTGTCCAAAATTACTTTTCTTATTGGGACTAGATCATAATCGGTTTTCCCACCATTTTTTTTTTATTAAATTACGTCAAAAAGTTTCCCTACGTTGGATTATCTTATTATTTATCACAACAGGGTAATACAACAAAAGGACCCTTTTAAACATTCTCACTCAATTCAGATTGTTTCAATACATGTATTAGACAGCTATAAGGTCACGTCAGATTTTTTTTCAACGTGAGGTCTTCACGTTGGCACTTTTTTCTATAAATCATGTCTTTTTACATTTTTTTTTCATAAAATCATGTCTTTTGACACTTTTTTTTGGAAAACTTCAACTATTTTTCAATTGGTTATAAAGTCAAGTGAGTTTTTTAAAGTGCATTAACGTCAAGTCACTTTTTTTAGCTTGACCTTATAACCAGACCGCGCTGTATACTCATTCATGTCTTTTTACACCTTTTCCTAAAGATTAATTTATGTTAAACTTTTTTGTTACTAAGGTCAAGTCAGTTTTTTGACCTTGACCTTATAACCACGCCCCCTGTAATTGATATGGCCAAGTAAGAAAACTTATTTTGGGACAACCTAGAAAAGGCTACATAAGGCAACCGAGGAGGACTTTGAGGAGATCATTGGCCGCCCACTCTATATTTTATTTCGACATTTGTGTGAAGGTGACGAGCGCACTATTCACCACTTGCTTTACTACAAATGAATTCAGCTCCAAGATTTACAGAATAAAGGTAGTTTTTTTACAATGAGCCTAATATCGAAATTATCGACCATAGGTTGAAGACTCTTCATTGAGGAGCGTTACAGGGGGGTTGGTTATAAGGTCAGCCATTTGTGCCGTTATAAGGTCAAGACAGTTTTTTTGCACTAAGGTCAAGTCAGTTTTTTTTCAAGATAAATCATGTCTTTTTTCACTTTTTTATGGGTGAAGACCCCCCCCCCNTAACTTACGTGAATTTTGTTAACTTACGTGAATTTTGTTAACTTACGTAGGTAGGTGGTGTAGTCAACGACGTAGTTTGACGAGCTCAACAACTTGATTTTTAAGTGTGTGCATATATGCACACAATTACTATTTCTCTAGAACTTCATTCTCAAGTTCATTCCGAAGTTCATGCTCAAGATTATCCTCACTTTGTGTTACGGGGTCCATAACATTTTATTGAGGCAAAAATGGCTACTCAAAAATGGCTACAGGGGGTTGGTTATAAGGTCAGCCATTTGTGCCGTTTAACGTCAAGTCAGTTTTTGTTGCAATGAGGTCATGTCAGTTTTTTCAGGCACTTAGGTCATGCCAGTTTTTTTGAGTAGTATGTTTTTCGGGAAAAAAATCTTTAAAATCATGTCTTTTTACGTGTTTTTTGGATGAAGACCTTTATACACTAATTGAAACAAAATTTTATGATAAAACACGTTTTCTGACGCAGGATGGTTAAATTGATGATTTTTTACAACATTATCAATTTTTTAGACATTTTGCAACGATATTACTTTTAATTTTTTTATGCTTTATGTTAATCCGCTATCTCGTAACGTTAAACCAACTTTTTTAAATTCAATTAAAGGCATTGTTCCTAATTATAAAAATATAACTGCATAGATTTATTTTGAAGAAGAAGAATTAGTCTTTCATATTTTTTTGTAATTTCGAGATCGGCCCAGTAGTTTGGCTGCAATAATGGAATTAACCGTACCCAGATGTGGGTACGGTGGCGCGGGACGGGTATACTTATGGGTGGCGCGGGACAGTTAATAGTCAGATCGACGTAGTTTGACGAGCTCTACAACTTGGATTCACCAGTTTTACCAGAGTTATTGCGAATTATTGTGAATTTTTAAGTGTGTGCATACGTGGACACAATTTCCCCCTACGGGTTATCAACAAGTACTTCCCCCTGAGAGTTAAAGCAAGCAAAAACAATGATATTTTCACCTTCATACAGCGACATACAAAATCAACTAGTCATTCTAAGTACTAATTACAATTTATTTTATTATAAACCTTGTTTGGAAGAACTCGAACTTGGCAGAATGAATTTTTTTTTTTCGACTAAGAGCAATATTGGTACCAGGTATTAATTTTTGGGTTGGAAATGGATTTCACCGGCCAGAAGTGACAATTAAGATGGATTATCCCTTCTGCGCATCCCATGGTATTATGATAGTACTGTTATCGTATTAAGATAACACTACAAAACCGTACAAAGATAGTAAACCACATACGAGCCTGTCAATTAAGCCTTTTTGTAACCATATTTAANGCTTTCCACCAAAATTGTCCAAACACGGAGAGATAATAGAACGGACCGAGCTGATCGGATAACAACGCATCTAGTGTATTCTATTTACACACCTTTTTTATGATGATACCGGATAATATCTTGATTTACTTTTGCCGAAATAATATGTGTTAATCCATTTGCATTACAAATGACTACTTCCTCATTGCCGTCTTTGAGCACGTCTAATCTCGACATGCCGATTATAGATGATAATTCCGCATTTCTCGCGTCTTCGCTATCCTTTCCTGGNAAAGGGCCGCTCCGGTTTAATCTCCCATGTCAGTAGTCAAAACGAGGCAAATAATAAAACCCAAAATAAGTGAGTATGAGTCGGAAAGTATCTGATAATCCAGGCCATCCAACAGGAAAGAGTTGAAAATAGATCATAAAGTAAAAAATACACCGAAGAAAATCTCAGGATACGAATTTTTTGTTGTTTTCCGACTCCTTTACAGTGGTTACGTTCACCGGCTTTGATAGGCCAGCGTCCCGACAATCTAGATTAAGCAGCTATCCCAGTACTTTCTCAAATAAAACAGGTAAAATACTAGTATATTTGTGGCCTATTGGCAATACGGTATTGCCAATACGCAATACCGTATTGGCAATACGGTATTGCGTAGGTTTTAGGCTGTCAGGAATAGCATGCGCGCATAGTCTCTGTTAGCTATGCGGCATAGAATCTAGTTCCAGACAACGGCAAAAATATTAGTTCGAATTTCCTGAAAATTAGATTAAACAAAGTCCTATTTGTAATTATTATAGGTTCGGATTTTTCAGCGCTGTATACTGGATCACGATCAAACCGCAGAAGTGGACAATCAATTGTTGATATATGCAAGCTAGCCCAAAAACGATATGTATGATTTTTTTTTTGTATACGCCTCCTGCGCCGTTATGTTTCCGCTCAGCCATGTCGGTGCCATTATGTTTCCGTTTTTCGAGAATTTTTTTCGAGTTNGTCCGACTCTTTCATTTATAGATTTCTTTGACCAACTCCTCAACGAAATGGTGAGATGTCCTGTGAGTACAAGGAACAATACATTTCTAGATGTGCAAGTTTATTGGAAATTTAAAATGCACGTCTAGAGATCCTTGACTCAAATTGTTTCCCGCTCTTGATCCAGATAATCAGGACTTGCTTTTATTGAAAAACTTTTACCAAACATTTGTACCAATGGAAGTTTAAATTGGAGACGTTTTCAGGTGGTCCATAATATTTCAACCTGGTAACTTTCAGACAAATCTCTCACTAGATAAGTGGCAAAAATATGAAATCATAAACTCTAGGAAATTCACTATAATTTGTGGGGTATCACTCGGCAGGCTTGCAGTCTCGAATGGTAATTATCATGAGCTGGTACGAAACTCGACTGGGAATGGTACCAGCTCATGATAATTACCAGTCGATAGAATTTTAGTAGAATTAGGAATCAGCCGAGTGATACCATAATTTGTGTGCCACCTAAAATTCGCAGGTTTTATGAAAAAAATTTACAGAAATTTACGCATGGTTATAGACCTACGAGTCATAGATTACAAAACTTTTGATGTTCAAAAAATTACCGTGACAAAATATCTACCGGGAAAACATGTAATAATGGTTAGAAGTTATAACTTAGAATATACTAAGGCCCTTAGTTTAAGGGGCTCAAGAGTGTACCCATTTAATATTTTTTTAAATCAACGAAAAGACCAGCGTGTTAGAAATTAAATATATTTAGGGTCACTTAATCGTTAAAAAAATAGGCCGCGTATAAATATATTCGGCAAAAAGAGAAAAAAAAAATGATTTTACGCGTTTGGATCGTAAAACGTCTTGGGAGACGGCAATTTAAAACGGCATTAACCAATCGGCGGCGGTCTCAATTGCGATTGTCTTTGAGCTCGCTATCGGTTGTGACATCTAGAGTGTACAGCTTTGATCGTAACTTTTTTTTCACGTTTTTTTTCGTGTCCATTTTTCAGCGTTTAAGCCACTAGAAGTCGTCGACCAGATGAAAAACCGACATTTTGGATGATGAATAGCCACAACAAACTTTCATCAAACTGTCGAGAGATTAAATATGATATTACATCACATTTATATTATTTTTGCTGGCGGCGTCAAGAAAGAGAATTCGAAATAAGTTTGATTTTAAGTTTTCGTTTCACAGTGGAGACAAACGTTCTGAGCCTTTTTTACTCACAGGACGATTGAATTCTACTGACAACTGAAAAACTCAATCATCGACAAGCGGTATTTTTTATTGGTCTGTTTGAGATATTGGTGATTTTTCGGAAATCCGACCAAAAAGCACGGGCTTGACTGAGAGAATGGATAATTGGTGTAGTACACATTAGGGTATAGGCTATACCGTATAGCCTATTTGGTTTATAGGCTTAACTGTGAAGACTATAGTTACTGTAATAAGCGGCGGTCTGTAACTGAATTCCATGCCACTAATTAACAATGAATTTAAAATAGCATGGTTGAAAACTTTTTACGAGTCATCCAGATGCTCAATGAAGGGCATGGAATTACTGTTATAGTTCTATGAAATCGCTGTGTATGTCTCAAGCTCAAGGAAGGAAAAACTAGGACTAGTTACTGTAATTAGTTTTCCGCATTCGGTTCGCTTGTCACTTTTTTACCGCAAAATCGTGGGCGAGTTGTAACGTTTAAGCCAACTTGAAGTTAACTTATTTACGCCTCATATTAGTAAAATTAGCACTTAAAAAGCACTTTCATAAATACAGGTATTTTTTTTGTTGAAGTTTCAAGACATAAAATACATATATGCTCGTTTTTATCAGATTTTGTCCGATTAATATTTTTTATAAATCAGAACAAAACAAAAAAAGTAAATTTTGATTGAACAACATTCATATAACAGATTTATAACACGGATTTATAATTTACTTTCACAATTACTCACCAAAAAACCGAAGCTCACTAGTTAAAATAAAGCCTGCAGTTGCCGCTCGTTAAAAGGTCATTGCGCGATATTTACACTGAAGGTTATAAAGATTATGATTTTGACATTTTCTTGAATTTTAACCATATTTTATGAGAACCAGGATTTCGTTGTCGATATTTTATAATATACTAATATTATGAATATATTAAAATTGCGGAAGCTCATTGATAAATTGACAATTTATTTGTATTAGCTCCAAGAAAAACCGATCCGTCATAATGGTTTTAATATTCATAATAGATACAGTCCTGTCGCCTTTTTCTTGACACTTTTGCATGACTCATAGGGCCTAAAATATATCAAGATATGAGAATATTTTCGCAATAAAGGGCAAAAATAGACCAGTTGCACGCGTCATCATGACTCATCGGGCCAAAATCTGTCAAGAAACGGTTTTTTTGTCAAAAAAAGGCTGTAAAGAAAAAAAGCGATAAGACTGTATATAAATTTTAGCCAGTCAACCAATTACATACGAGGTTTTCATATAACTATGGTTTTTAATTGGTTGACTAATTAAACCAAAGAAAATGTTAAAAGGCATATAAGAAAAATTTTAACGTTCGATTTTTTCCTACTCGCAAAAAAGTGAAATCAGGTAGAAAGCGGTCCTGCCCGTTAATGAACACATCCGTAGGCGTTTTTGTTGCAAAATTTTCGAGCCAAAATCCGCTTTTTATGACCGCGGGACATGTCTTTGAAAGTTGCCGTTAGCCACTAACCACTAACCATTAGCCTGTAACCAGCAATTAAATTTATTTTGTTTATATAATAAATTTACTGTACATACACAGTGAAGTTGAGTAACATAAACGGCTTCGAGAATTAAAAAAAAATAGGAGAATTTCGAATGCTCATCCCTTTTTTGCGTTCAGTTCACAATTAGGGTCTTTCCCACTCTTAATTATTTTCGTATTTGTGTCTAACACTCAACTTTTTCTTATCGGTTTCGATAACTCTGTACTAAGTTGATATTGCCGCGGCATGCCGTCGGTCTACAAATCGATCTTGAAAATTTCTTAACGTCATGCAAATGCGTCAATTGAGGTTTATGTCATTTTTTAAGTGTGTCTATAATAGACAGTAATTTACTGGCCATTGCTATCAACCTCAGATTAAATTTAAGTGTTCATTAAATATATACAAATTTATTTTACGTCAATTGAATATAACCATGACCCTAATAGGCTATCACTGATGGCATTAATTATGTCATAATCTCCCGTGTATCTCTTCGAAAATACGCATTTTAAGTCGGCCATAATTGTAATGACTATTTTATTTTTATGTGTTTTCATTTGGTAGACATTATTTGTCTGTATCGGCGAGTTCATTTGCGGGTTCATTTGTAAAATTCATCGAAATGGGCAAATGGCAATTTTGTTTTTAAAATTCGACAAAAAAACGTTATCTGAGCATAAAATATAACTGAAAATGCACATTATGAAGGTCGTCTGCTAAAATCGATCTGAAAATTGTGCACAATAAGAATGTCGTGTTGTTGCAACATAGGTCTGAAAATCACGTCCATATTCACCCAATTGTAAATTTTACTGAAAAAAGTGCACATTAAGGCAGCTATGAACATAAAGAAAGCACACACCAAGAAGGTCAGGACTGTATATGTATGAGTTTGAACATGCGGTAGTCCAACTCCAAAAACGGGATTTGACTTTTAAAGTTTAATATTATTATAATTAAGTTAATAAGTAAACAACAAACTGGTTCAGCATTATCTGCAACAATTTAGTAACGACCCGGTTTATTTCTACTTACATTTAACATGAATTTCCGCCATCTTTTTTCCCGAAATTTCTATCGATAGATTGCGATATTCGAGTTTTTGACGTGCGGAAAAAACTCGAGTTTGGCTATCTAGAAAATACGCAAGAAAAAACGCCGGAAATTCATGTGAAACGCTTAGTAGCAGAAATCGGCTTCGATTTCGTTTGATTACTGGCTCGGAATTGGACCGTCCAATTTGTATTTCCATTTTATATGTATTTCACGGGTCCTGTTTCCCAACACCTCACTAATATATTAGCAATAAGGTTCTTAAAGTTGGGACAATTTTAACTTGTTAACGTGGTTAATTTTTAACAAAAAAAGTTTAACTCTTTCCTGCGAATAAATGATGTCCAAAATGTAGCCAAATTCCCAAGGGATGTATGCCCACGAAATTAGTCCGTTGAACAAGTAATGTCCTATTTCCTCTCACAACATTCTTATATGAATATATTCATATCCTACAACGTATTAATTTCTTATTATTAATTTTTAATCAATAAACTCCTTCTATTTTCATAGATTTTTGTCGTTTAACTCACAGGGTAAAATTCGTGCAAATTTGCAAGAATCCCTTTAAAATTTTAATAAAATACGCTCGTTCCCCGTCGGAGTTAATAATTCAAGATCAACTAACTCCCAAGGGGACATTCGTGCAAATTTTTACCAATTGCGCTAAAATTAGTGGAAAACTAAGTCATGAGAGTTAACTTGTTTGAAACGCTCATATAAAATACTCTCTACCGAAAAACTAGTCCTCAAATTATCATTATTTTAATATTTTTAAATGCAAAAATATCAGCAGTATTTCTGAAAACACACCACAAAAAACGTCAAATTGGCAATGTGTCCCTCGTTTTACAAAGCCCGGGATGGTTATACAAAAGTATCATAGCGTTGACTGAAGTTAACATTTTAGTTAACTTTCCTAACTTAGATCTTGACAATTTTATTACGTGAATCTTAAACTATTTTTAAATTTTGTTATCTTTCTGTTTCACTTTCTTTAAGGTCCGTTTTTATCTAAAGTACTACAATTGAACCCATGATAACCGCAACCCCCGAGATAATGAAGCCCTTTCTTGCCAGAGAATGAATTTTCCATTCATCATAAAAGTCAAAATGAATCATATCTTGTCATTTAACGTGACTTTTCCTGTACACTCAGGAAATGACTGCCCATTCCCGATGACATATACAATTAGAATGTCCGAATTGAGCCCCAAAATGACTCAACAGGATATGACTTCGAATAAACGGAAATTCGAAAAAAACCTTAGTACGAACCAACGAGGGTGTACAACATTATGACAGTTTTCAAAATTTCCTGAGCCAAGCGCATTGAATGTAAGCTAATTGAAAAAGTTGAAAAAAAAAACAAATTTAATTCTACACAAAAAACAAAAATTTTGCGTTTTGTGGAACAAAATTATTTGAATCTTTGAGCAGTAAAGTCCCTCTGTAACCCTTATGGAGGTAAAAAACTTTCCTCTTAACCGAAACCTCATAAAAATATTTGGGCCAATAAAATTTCCCTCTTAATATATGCTGAAAGTTTGGGCGGAAAAAATATCGCCAACAATTTTTAATTCAGATCAGTGTTTATTAAAACCCATCCACACAATTGCAAAACGTATTGGAACTACACCCCTGCGCTGTTATTTAGAAACTTTCGCATGAAAAAAATCCGCAAGATAACGGAGCGAACGGGGACATCTGCAGGATAACAGCGCAGTGCTTTACACATAAAGATCGGGATTCCTGGAAAATTTGCCGAAACAAATCCGCAAGATAACGGAGCCAACTGACAATTATGCAAGATAATGGGTGACAAGATCACAGCGCAGGGGGTGTATTAGACATCACTAGCAACATAGTTATGTTGATTTGCTGAAGCCCTAAATATAGAACACGGAGTTCGAACTGAAACTCGAGCGCTTATCGTTTGTAGTAATGTGGATTTTTTAAACGTCACCAAAAATTCAGCGTTTAGATATCTGATATTGACGGCTTCCTCCGCTCATTCATCATGCAAAGTCAATATGAATCATTAGATTTAAACGATGTGACTTTTTTTTGTTTCAAAACGAGGGAAATGACTATTCTTATTCGAGAATTTGTATGCAATTCGAACGTCCGGATTGAACGCTTAAAGATGACCCAAGTTGTTTAGTCAACTGAATAGCTGCTTTTTCCGGATATGAAGAATATTGTTAGACCTGTTTAACTCCCGAGGGGATACTAACCCATATGAGGACATTCTTGCAAATTTTGTCTGTTAATTTTACTAGACCGTCGCTGTTTTAACCATATATTGAAATGAACCAGTAAATATGTCATTATTTGATTATTCCCTCAAGTTAACAGAATTATACGCGAAAAAATTGTGTCATTTGAGAAAGATTCAGTTTTAACCCCTGTGCTCCCATGTGAACAATAATAACTCGGTATTTTCGAAATAGGTTTTTTACGCTATAACCACGGAATAAAAAACGTATGCTTTTGTTGATGATGGAGAATACACCACCTAACACGTTATGTTAACAAAATTACATTACAGTCCTATCGCCTTTTTCTTTACAGCCTTTTTCTTGACAAAAATCCCGTTTCTTGACAGATTTTAGGCCCTATGAGTCATGCGAAAGTGTCAAGAAAAAGGCGACAGGACTGTATCTATTATGAATATTTAAAAACCATTATGACGGATCGGTTTTTCTTGGTTTTTGGTTCAATTTCAAGTAAGAAGAATCTTACAAATAAATTGTCAATTTATCAACGTGTTAGGTGGTGTATGTGAACATAGCGTATGATCTTCAAAATTTCCAGCAACATACCGTTAAGCTACACGCAACGAAACAAATAATCGTTAAAGTTGAAACACGGAATAGTATTAATCAAGAAGTCGTCTGAAATTCGAATATCCGTATTGAATGCTACAAAAACTCAAAATATACCCAAATTGTTTAGTCAACTCAATGGCTGATTTTTCCGGATATGAAGAATATTGTTAGAACTGTTTCACGCCTTGGGAACTGTCTTGTCGCTTTACCTTACGTGTAACACAGTGTCCGCATTTTGCGTGCTGAATATCAGTCGTTTAAATTCATTTGTGGACAAGAATTGATAAACAGTAGTTTGTTTCCAATTAATCGATTTCGACATATGACAGGAGTGCGTTTCTTTTCAAGATTTTTTTTTTCTTAAAACCGACTAATTCTCATTAATTGTATATCTTAAAGGTTTAATTAATAATCATCAGTATTTTTAACTAAATCTCCGGTTTGAAATAGTTTGAAAAATAGGGCTCAGCGCAGCCGGCTTATATATAAGCTTAACTCCTAAAGGGAAGCGTTAATGTGGTGGCATCAAATATTTTGCAACACTCAAAAGTTTTGAGTCAAAACTTTCGAAAAAATCTCAGCAACATCGAGTCCCCTCGGAGTTAAGCAGGCGTTAGCAAGGAAAAAACATTATTTTCTTTACCGCATGATTCATACATATGCAATTTTTGCGACCATATTTTATATAAAGTATTAATTGAACGGCCCGATCCTTATCCACCCTGTCAAAATAATGTAAATCAAACCACACACTTTATAAGGATCATGTTTTGTGATAAAAAAAAGAGCAAAAATAGGTGAGAATGCATCATAACACCTAAAATGTATTAAAAATTTTGAATAGGGGCCACGTTATCGGAAGTTATGTCATGATAATTTTGGGCGACTCTATGTTTATTTCTTACGTATTTTTTGCTACAATCCGGTCGAGCAAGACATAATATCTGATATACAGCCATCGGTATCTTTTTAGTGCATCGGGACACCAGATGGATTTCGCTAAAAAAAAGTAAAGAAATTAGTATGAATTAGAATATGACTCATAGTGTTTGAGTCATACGTTGAACACTCATGAAGGCCGACTATGAGTTCGAAAGTTATCGGATCATATTTGTATTTTGCGATTAAATATGTGTTCTTACGTTGTTATGGTCTAATCCTTTAGAGTGTACGTCATATTCATATCAAATATATATACATAATTCGGTATGTACATAAATATTGCTGACAAATTGTTCAGCTTAGGGCGGATTATGACGATCGTGTATAAGGGTCGCTCACATCATTGCATGATAATCTGTTCCGTTGTGTGCGAGCGCTCTGATTTGGAGCTAAAGTGATGTTAAATCCGTTTAAAATTACACATAAATTGACATTTAGTACATTAAAATCAAAATAACTACGGCTTAATCTAGCACATCGCCTAACAGGTGCGCGCCGCACCGTGTGAATTGGTATAAAGTACGAAAAGAATTAAGAGTTTAATGGGTCAGAAAATGTGGTTTGAAAATTTGCAATAATTAACTCTTAGGGGGAAGGAGTTTTTGGGAACCCGTAGGGGGAAAATGCTTGTAAATAAACACGCACTTAAAAAATTCACATTAATTCGCAATAATTCAAAAAACTGGTAAAGTTGTAGAGCTCGTCAAACTACGTCGATCTGACAGTCAGATAGTCTATTCAGAAATTGATTTGGGCCACCAGGGCCCCCTAGAGAGCTGTTTGAAATCTCCAACCTATGCAAAAACAAACACCGTCAATCGAATTTTCTCGAAAAGTTGAGGGGGGTTACCAATACCCATTTTGCCCTACGGGGCTTCCATATGCCTTAAATTGACGAAAAAAAAACACGTTGCGTGTCTATTTACACGCACTTCCCCCTGGGAGTTAACGTAGAGCTTTAGGTGTTCTTAGTTTTTATATATTTTTGTTATGCTACCCTGTATTGGGACAAAAATAAATTTGAACAAAAAAGTTCAAAAAACAGTATAAAATAAAAGATTTGAAATTTCGTGTCATCAACTTCATTATTAGATGAAAAAAATACAGTTCATTATTTTTCGTCGTAATCGCCCCGTTTCCATAAAAGGGGTAGTCGGAAGATCGTACTTGTATCAGATAAGAGATTGATTCGTTATCAACATTCCGTTATTTCTTGTCTTAATTCGGTTTAATGACGCGGAAGTGGAAGAGAGCAATCGTAAAACGATGTTCTCCAACTGTTAGATTGAAATTTATGGAAGTAGTTTTTGTTAAGCAGATTTCTTTCTTCAAAAATACAAATATCTTAATGATAAAAAAAACTGCTCAGAATAAAACAAGTTTGATAAGACATGAATAGCTACTTAATTTTCAACGTTCGAAAAAAAATTACAAAAATGTGACTTCTGCTGCGGTTAATGTTTTACTTTCTAGTGGTCGAAGTTAGCAATTAGTATAATAATATAACAGTACCATACATGTAATAAAAGTTCGAAAACTTGATTTGAAAACTAGCCGAATTTTAAACTGGTGTCATACCCTAGACTCCAAGCAAATTTATCAATGATAGACTATCATACTCCCAACCTACGCATAAAGTGGAGGAAAGCCAATAGAAACTTAATCTGAAACATGTGACCCGAAACATAGGGAAGTGAAGTAGAAAAAATAGTCTAAGTGTTCTTATAGAAAATATAAAATAGCTCCAAAATAATTGAAATTATACTTATATAAAAAATAGATTACTTATATAGTTGATTATAAATTAAATACATACAGGTTTAGCCTCATGAAAATCGGCTGATCGTTTCTAGAATAGAGCAATTTTCTTCTTTTTTCTTGCAATGGGGTGCTCCTATTGGCCGATATGATTTTAAAATATGCCGACACGGTAGACTAGAAACGCGCAGCCGATTTTCATGAGACTAAACCAGTACAACGTCTATTACATATTTTTATATATATTTTATCAATAGGTATAATAATATTAATTTAATCAAAAGTTGAGTCCTTTGCATGTAACCCATTCTGTACAGTTTACAAGACAATTAAGTAAATATTAACCCACGTCTTGGTTCATAAATGTATAATCTAGGCTATAGAAGGCAAAGGGAATTTTAGTTTCATTTAATTTTACAAAAAAAAAAGAGTTGAACAATTTACTTGCTTGAAAATCGGAATACTTCCGCCGACTAATATTCTGGTCAAAAGACATCATTCGCGTGCTATCTAACCTATTTATTATATTTTCTAACTGGGCTTTTGCTTCCGTCGCTATCAATTATTGCGGTTTTTAACATTTCAGCCGCGTTTCTTGAACACTCGTGAATTAATTAAACCGCGTGTCGAAGGACTATACCACATCATTTTTTAAGTTTAAAAATGGTGATTATCTGATAATTGCACAATAAGTGTCTGTTCAAAAAATCTTGGAACATGGAAATATAGTACACGGATAGGAATAACTTTACAACAAAATAGAAAAAAAANACCATCTATAGCCAATTGATTCTATGTAACTTTTTTAGAATATTGTATTGAACAAAGGTGAACGCGAGCTATAATGAATGCAATCTTAACAGACCAAACCAGACGACTAGAAGGAGGATAGCTTTACCTTGAACACAATTTCTTATTTAATCAGTGGTATTCGCATGAATATTCCGTCTCTCACCCATACTACTCACGATAAGGCCCACTTTATCCGTGATTCCCCCCACAATTAACTGAATATTAACGGTACTAAATGGGAACGAGTAAAATTATATATTTGCAAGTCTTATAATTTTTGTGACTTAATGCCTTTTGTAAGTTAACTCACAGGGAAAGTGCGTGTAAATAGACACGCAACTGGTTTTTTTCGTCGATTTAAGGCATATGGAGGCCTTGTAGGGCAAACCGGGTATTGGGACCCCCCTCAACTTTTCGAGAAAATTCGATTGATAGTGTTTTTTGCGTAGGTTGGAGATTTCAAACAGCTCTCTAGGGGGCCCTGGTCGCCCAAATCAATTTCTGAATAGTCAGATCGACGTAGTTTGACGAGTTCTACAACTTGGCTCTACCAGTTTTTTTTTTTGAATAATTGCGAATTATTGTAAATTTTTTAAGTGCGTGTTTATTTACTCGCATTTTCCCCCTACGGGTTCCCAAAAAGTCCTTCCCCTGAGAGTTAAGCCTATCATTTGTCTTTTAAATTCTATTCATTATCCTTAAAAGTTATATGTACGTTTATCTTGACAAAAACTTTCCTTG
Source organism: Oikopleura albicans (assembly GCA_004367875.1). Taxonomy (NCBI): domain Eukaryota; kingdom Metazoa; phylum Chordata; class Appendicularia; order Copelata; family Oikopleuridae; genus Oikopleura; species Oikopleura albicans. The sequence continues at coordinate 18,139 of SCLG01000382.1, forward strand.
GCGTATACATCGCAAAATAGACATAATATTCCAAGATAAGGTACGGAAAGGACTTCTTTGGCAAAAACTACCATCACTGTTTTGTTTTAATTTTCTTTCATTTTGATCAAATTTATTGATATCATGACTTAATGAGAAAATGATTATTTCTCAAGTGGTCCGTAAAAAGTGTCATTAAAAAGTGGTAGTATTATTTCTGAAAGTGGTTTGTAAAAAGTGGCCACAAAAAAAAAAGTGTTGAAAGCAAACTTTCATAAAAAAGTATTGCATTTGAAATAACCATATTTACCATCAAAATGATTATCCAATAAGCGCGATGCTATATAATGCGTTTTTAACTTCAATTTGCGTCAACGTAGGTTGAAAAAAATGAATGGTTGACTTTTACATGCGGATCAAATTTGCGGATCAAATTTCGGACCAAATCGGGCTATTTTATTGGATATCCTGACGAAGGGTAAAAATTCAGAAAGATTCAACCTACGTTGACGCAAATTGAAGTTAAAAACGCGTTATATAGCATCGCGCTTATTTGATGTTCATTTTGATGGTAAATATGGTTATTTCAAATTGAATTGTATATATTTGCTACCTGCATTGAGAGTCGAGACGAGTGTTTTATCCATAGAAAAATCACATGTATTTATTCGGTGTTGATAAAAAATATA
>SCLG01000382.1:18878-32966 GCA_004367875.1 Oikopleura albicans
TTCAACCTACGTTGACGCAAATTGAAGTTAAAGACGCGTTAGGACTAGAATTACGAGACATTGAGTGTGAGATCAAAGTAAAAGTTTACAATATTTGGATCGGTCATCTAAACGATAGATTTGTTTAACATGCGATAAGAAAAATGTGACATCTATCTGTGTCGATTTGCATAATACATTCATAACTACACGTTTGGTTTAAAAAAGATATTAGCAAAACAAAATTAATGCAGATGTATCGGTTTCTTCCGGTACAACGGAAGTTATGAAATGACATTTTTTTTGAAACGATTATGATTTGTCACCCTCAGCTCAAGACGCACAAACATGCCTTATAAAATACTCGTTAGTTTTCAAAAACCCTTCCGACAATTTTTGACGACGTGAACTTGGGAAATTGACACAATGTCTATATTATATAGAAGGTTAAATGAGTATATAGCGTTAAATCGCCAAAAATAGGAAAATGTACCGAAAGACAGGTTATAAAAAAACTTGAAAAGTGCTACTGATGTTTTCGCGCAATAGAATCGTACGAATATGGGATAACAATCTCGAAGTACACTAAGCTCCCTTTAGAGACGCATACTAAAGTACACGATTTTTGTACCAAAAATGTTTTTGTCTACTTTTTGGTAAGCATTTTGGTATAAAAATATACATTTTTTTTTGAAAAAATTGGATAAAATAATCCTTTCGAAAGTAAAATATTAGGTTGACAAATATATCATCGTATACTTCGACAAAAAAAAAATAATTAAAAAACGATCATTAAGGCTCAAAAAAGTAGAGTAAAGCATTTGGTCGACTTATGACTTCACACGTTGCAACGCGTTGAACTTGAGCAAAAACGGACAAGGTCTTTAAAAACTAATTTTTGATTTCCTACAAATTGGCTGTTACATTTTTTTTTAGATTTTTTTTTTTGCTGGGCACATGTTATTTTTTCTTCTCTAAAAATTCCCATACTGGGTTTTTTTATTGTGGTGTATTGCAATTATTGTGGTTTTGCATCGAAAAATCTCACATGCAAAAGAGTCATTTCGAAATGGTTTTCTGAATTCATACTTTTTTATATTATAAAGTTTTCGCAGCCTTAAAGTTTGTTTTGTGTATACATTATATTCGCATATTGATAAATCTTACTTCTTTGGTCTTATGAACTCCTAGATACACGATTTCTAACAAATTATCCTGCTTCTAACCTTAAATTCTACATCTGATTGAAAATGGCGAATTGAAGATATAACTACATTCACAGTTGTCTTAATGACATAAGCGGTCGTGTCCGATAAAGCGCTATCACACAATGAGACTTTTAAAAATGAGTCTTTTTCAGCATTCGGACAAAGTGAAAGACAACTAAACGTGACAATTATTTTTTGACATTGTGGTGACTGAACGTTTAATTCAAATACTCCTAGTCAACCTCTCAAAACAATTAACATTGTAAAAATAAACCGAATAGAACGTTAATGTTTACAAGTCAAATATCTTAACTCTCTTATGTACGATTGTCCCGTTTTGTGTCACTAATTTTCTATGATAACGCGTCTTCCGAATGAAAATTTTTAACACTAACTCAAATGATATAAAGGTGATTTGGGATAAAAACAAAAATAATTCGACAATTTTTTTACCGGTATATCGAACATTTTTTTATACCGAGCGTTCCCTTTCACCGGCCCCTTACCGAATTGATAAGTTTTTTTGTCTCATTTTTCCATTATCATTTTGGCAATAACAAAAGAAACCATTAAAACTAAGAGGACAAAATAGTATTCACAAATCGTGAGGTGTGTGCCATATGACACATTTGATTTCGCATGAGTTAGAGAATTCCATGTACTCCATATTTACGATAGTTTTTCATATTTTTGTTCATTCAAAAATCGTGAATAATTCAAAATAACGCCATAATTCCATTTGGTTTTAATATTTTGTTATTGATTAAACATGCAAAGCAACGGGAATTACGTTAGGATCTTTAAATACTCATCGTTGATCAAGTTGGAAGATATGTTAAAACAATATTTTTTGTACCGCTTTCATCGAACACGGAAGAAGATCAAGAAACGCAGCACAAAATGTTTGTTGATAAATGACAGGTTTCGGTTAGACACTTATATAACATATATACTTGTTTAGCTTTTTAATATCTTAGAAGATATCTATTCACCTACGGTATTTTGAAACACTACTGTTTATCACAAATGTCGAATTGTTTGTTTTGCCGGACAGATAGTTACATCATTTTAACAACACTTAGAACCGTTTGGAACAAATGTTAGACGTGCTCTGCTTAACCCCTCAATACATATCGTGGAACATGGTCCATAGTAGGATATTAAACATATTTTCATTATTATTTTTCAAAGAAATGCTATGAAAGTTAAAATCAACATAGAGTTATCAACTTTAACCCACTATGAATATTTTTGTATTGGTAAATATTTCAATGTTCTTTAAATTTGTTTTAATGGACACATGTCCCTTTATTCCCGACGCCCGGTGAGCCCAATTATGCATAAATTGAAAGACAGATTTTTCGGAGAAAGATGTTTTCGGAGCAGTTTTTTTTTGGAGAATTTTTTTTTTTCGAAAAACCACGGAGTCATAACGGATTTCAGAATACCTTTAAACATATGTTTTAACAGTATGTTTCGAATACGGTAAAATAAACAAAACTGATGTTGACTTGTAAACAAATCATGTTTATTTATTTCCGTTTAGAACCTCTTACTGTCCACGAGAAGGCATGTTAGATATTTTTATGGGTGCATTTAGAAAGCGTGGACTCGTAGTGTCAGTCCTTTATCCTGTAAAGATAATACTAAGGTGTGAACATTTTAAAGGATTTTTGTGAAGCAATTCCACCAGCCGGAACTGATCTTTTGTTCAATGATGTCACCTTGTAGTTTACTAGACTGGACTTTTTNTTTTTGACTGTCAAAAAGAATAGAAAGATATGCAACTTGCATAAGAATCATTCATATATGCTCGAACATGCTAATTAATAAACACGTTTTTATCTGTTGCTTTTTTTTTCTTGGATCTCACAACGAAAAACAATTTTACTCAAAAGCATCATAATTCATTAAAGTCCATGTTTTGGTTTATTCCTCAGATGTACCCGTTATAAGCACAGCAATTTGCTATATTGAAATAACTAGACACGGTTTATCGCCTTAATTGGCTTGTTCAAACAGTATACGGTATACTTCATGATTGCGAAAGTAAGTAAAAATTGAGGATGACAAAGACTTTGACGCATTTGGCCGCAATTTAAAAGTACTTCCGTTTTAGTTCAAAATACTTCCACAAAAATTACGTTCAAAAGAGCATCGATTTGGTTAGGTTTTGTTTTTTTGCAGTCTTCGAAATACCGTGCGCATCAGTAGGGTTGATTTGAAAGATTTTGCGGTTTACAATGCGATGTGTGGTCGCGTCAATTGTTTTAAGTTGTTTGAATGCAACATTTTCAAGGCGCGTTGAATATTTTTGACATGGGCAAAATGAAGAGAAAAAAAAATAGTGAAATCTATTGAGTTCGAGTATCGCGCAAGAATAATATTATCCGATTACATAAAGCCCGACTAAAGTGACGTAATTGCGAAAGTTTAGAGAGATAAAAAATCAAAATTTTATCAAAAATGAGAAGTTCGATTGTTTTTATCGGGGCTACATATGGTACGATCAATTTATGAGGCCCGCAAATCGGGGCACATATATTTGATAATTTTATGAGACCCGCGGAGCCGAGCTACATATGGTACGATCAGTTAATCGGCCCACGAAGCGTGCTACATACGATTAGGTCAGTTTATGTAACCCGCGAAGATAATTTTATTATTTACATTGTAGTAGCAATTACATTGCAATCAACCCCCTGTACGATATCACATTAAGATTAATTTAAATTAATTTGAAATTAATTTAAATTAAATCGAATGAAAATTAAATTAATTAAATTAAATCAATTTTGTGTAACGTTTAGTCTATTGCTATGTAATATATTGCGCTTAAAGCGACCCTTGACTGTAGTTTGCAACAGTTAACGGAACAGACTTTTGTTGCATAATATAAGCTGATTATGAAGCTTTTACTTTCATTAGAGTGATACAAAATGCAAAGTACAAATACATTGCAATACTATTATGCATCATCCATTTTGTAACATAAATTTATGGTGCCGCTTTATAAAGGCTTAAAGTCTTACGATTAGCGGCAAGTGGTTAACTATTTCGTCGTGGCTAAATCACTCGGGCTAAACCGTGTTAAGTGGTTCATGCCGACTTCGTTGTTGGGGCTCAACGGTTTGTGAGCAAGTTGATTCAATCATTGCCCAATAATTGTGACCTTCGGATTAGAAATAATCACCACTTTATTTTATGCTTTTTTTTTGTTCGTTACATTGTTTTTGTTTCAGGCCGTTGATTGTAATACACTTTCGCTTTTGATCTCACAGGATAAAAAGTTCTTTTACACAAAAAAAAAACGTTCGGATAAAAATATAATACAGTGAGGCGATTCAATAAGAATTAGGCAAACCAAGTAGTTTTTGATAGTAATTATCGCAGTGATTTTCAAACGCGAAAAAAATAAATAATGTTACCACTTTTTGGTAACATTGCTTGACAGCCCGTCTGTGGCCTATGTGGCCTGTCATTGGTCTTTTTGAGCGCGCTTGGCCAATCACCGAAAGACAATTTCCCTCTTTTAAAATATTTTTGTATTACAGTCCTCCCCCTCTTAAGTGCCGCACTTAAGGATAAATATGCATTTCCGCTAAAAATATTTTTTCGCGTTTTAAAATCAGGACGATATTTTATGGTACCGTATGGACGGTATAAAAAGCGACCAATTATTAAATCATTAAACAAAAACAAATTCTTAAATACCCAATCTGCGACATTTAACTTGTCAACAATTGGTCGCTTTTTATACCGTCCAGCCTGTAGGTTGCGGATTTTTTTTCCGTCGAATTTTCCAGGAATCCCTATGTTTCTGTGTTAAGCACTGCGCTGTTTTCTTGCAGCTTTTTTTTTTTGCTATTTTGCTAAGTAATCTTTTAAAACGGTAGTATTTGAAATAATTGGTACATTTTGCGCGTTTGATGTTTGCTGCTCGAAACGTATCGACACGAATAATTGTTCAATAATAAACAAGAAATTATATCCGGTTTACGATGCGTATTTTTAACTGGATGTTTTATTTGGGATGAACTTTTTTTCTCATTTTCGAGTTAATTACGGACTTTAGTATAATAGTTTATAATTTATAAAAAATCATAATTTGTATTTTATCGTACTGATAAGAACCCCCGTAGCACCATCTACCGATTTGCTGTTTTGTTTATACTCGCTTTTAATTACTAAATATAATTTAAAGTATTAAATTATTTAAGTTTACTACTCGACTCGTTTATCTTTCCAGTGCTAATATTTATACTAATAATATAATTAACTACACCACCTCACCAGTGTTCTTAACAATTGTTCTGCTGAAAAAGTGTTAAGATAATTGGGTAGGACATTTGGTAAGACAATGGGAAATCGCGATACGTTTTGGTCAAAAAAGTGTTAAAATAACCAATTTTTAAGTAACTGATTAAGATAGCATGTAAGGGGTGTATATAATTAATATATTATATGAGGTATATAAATTATACAAATTGTATAAAAATATATTATATAAAAAGCCTATTTTTAATCGTTTCATCTTCGAAAGTCATTTGTTGTGCAATTGCAACGTTGGACTTCCTAAAAAACTAACTTTAACGTTTATGCATTAGACATTCATAAAATATCACTGTCCAATTGCCTGGAAATTAGTTGCGAGTTTAATCATTGATAACCGTTGATCATTGTTTACATTGACAGGTATTACATTATATTGACCGGTACAGCTCATGCTAATTTTTATACGAGATAACTCACGTTTAAGGGAAACGACAAAAAAAGTATCAAATCAATCAACGTTTTAATGAATTGGCGACCATGCTAAGTACGGGCTGGCCTTTACAGCATGTCCCCTATCAGTGTTGCACGAAAAATATAAAAAAAAAGGATCTAAATTATTACAAATTACGAAATTTCGTTTTTCGCTTCAACTTTAGAATATGGTTATGGCCCATAACTTATGGGCCACTTTATGGGGCAGAATTATTATTTGGGAAGTTATCTTAAAAAAACGGTAATCGGATGTCGATGTCCAGTTAACCGGAAATTCATTTTGACACAAAAATAAACCAAGACAAAACGATTATAAAAAAACCTAATTGATGATTACTCTTATAAATTTGGAGCTAGTTTCGCAATGAATTAAAACAGTGCCATATGGCACTGTCGGGCGCGCAAGAGTTAAGTACTATTTTGAACTCGGTAAGGGTCGAAAAAGGCCAAGACTAGTTAAACGCTCAGGAAAAGGTAGCTCAACACCAAAAACCACGATTTTGTATATTCTTTGTAAGTTCTAAAAATATCAGCGAACAAAAAATACCACAAAAATTAATTCGGATCGGTGACTTCAAAATTTGGGAACGCGGTAAATACTTTATTATACCTCCTACGGTATGAGTCATACCTACCCCATATAGTTGAATGGTATAAATAAGAACGACAACAATGATTACCTTGATAATATTACTACATTGAGTAGTACATTGACTAGTTTCACTGGCTCAGTCATTCAACCTTCAATTTCACTTCTACCTTCAATTTTGATATTGACGGATAAACGTTTTTCTTTTAGAACTAAACATCATGAAGCGGTTGGGAGTTAAGGAATGATAGCGCAGGTTCCAAAAAATGATAATACACCACCTAACCATTTGACTTAACACCATTTAGCTTAACAGTTTGCATTTGACATAACAGTTTGCAGTTGAATTAACACTTTTTTTGTCTTTTTTTTGTCTTTTTTTTTTCAGCATTTCCGCCTACGCCCTTGGGGTTTATCACGCCGCCTGAGGGTTTATCAGTCCGGTTTTGGAAGGAGAAAGTGGCCTGACAAACCCTCAGGCGGTGTATAATATTTTTTTGGATTTTTTCGTTAAATCATAATTATGTTGAAAATTATATTGTTTTATATCATTTTTTATAGTTTCAAGTTTTCCAGGATTTTAACCTACGCACTACCCATGTGGCTTAACAGTTCGCATTTGACTTAACAATTTGCATTTCAATTAACACCTTTTTTCGGAAAAAAATGTGTTAAGTCAAATGGTTAGGTGGTGTATGTGCAAATTGGCACAAACAACTTTCCAAACTCTAGACAGAGTGAAAAGCAGTGAAAATTTCTGACCCGTACAGTCTCAAATCACACATTGCCATCAATCAGCGTCAAAAAAATGATCAGTTTAAATATATTGTTCATCATAAGAATGTTCTAGCTCGTCAGGATGACTAAGCTTAGCGGCGCACTCACTTCCAAAACGTCGTGGTGGAGGCGCGCCCTCACGATAAATCATAAACATTTAGCTTCGGACTTTTCCGAAGAGTTTACTTTATAGTTTTTTTTTATATTTCTTTCGTATATTTATATATTTTTTACTACTAGTTGGTTGTATATTTTACGCAGCTGTTAAAGAAGGTGATTTGGGTTTATATTTGGTAAGTTTTAATTTTAGAGTATAAATCGGACACAACAATAAAATAAAGTCAGAGAAGTTGTGTACTGGTACGGATATACTTTATATTACAGACATTAGAATTGTTTTTTTTATATTTGGATTATCCGACGCAATTCTCGCCGAAAATTATTACCAAACCAACTAAAATATTTTTAAAAGGACGCGGATCCAATACACAGGGTGCGCAGTTATCTTGCGAACTTGGTCTTGGAAAAGTCGTAAGATAAGCGTTTTTTCGCAAAATAACTGCTCAGTGCGTAGGCGCAAACGGTGAATGTTTTATAATAACTAGTGAGTCGAATTTCGGACGTTTAACCGTCTGGTCGAACCAACGTGGTCCAAAAAATGCAAGTATATTATACAAAAATTTCAGTTAAATATTTATTCAGAGAAAAAATACTAACTTAATTTTAATCAGAATATTTCTCGCAAGATAACTGTTCAGTGCGTGGGCAGAAGACGCGGAAAATTTTTTTATAAAAAGTCGCAAGATAATCGTACGAGCGGCAATTTTCGCAAGATAACTGCGCACTCTGTGTCAGAAATTACGATAAGACATTTTTTCAAAATAAATAAATTCAGAAACAACAATCATTTGAGTAGGAATCAACTCGCCACATTCCTACTCAAATTATTGCTATTTCTCAATTAACTTATTATTATTATTTACAGGTCGAGCACGATCAAAATGGATTCTTTTTTTCTGACTCGAATAAATTATCCAGTTAATTATTATATTGACCAATTTCCCCCGTTAGTTTAGTAAAGTTTAATTCTAAAAAAACGATTCAATTCAACAGTTATAATAATTAACTCGATAATTTACTCGAGCCAGAAAAAAAAAGAATCTTGATTCTGGTCGACCTGTATTGTGACTACTGTACGGTAAGTGATCCAACTGCTCGTTTTTGTTCTCCGTTTTGTAGTAACGTGTAGAGACTAGAGAATGCGTAATGCAACCACTCATTCAAACTGTAGTTTGGGCGTTCTGTTGTAACCAAGACCACACGAACGCTGCACCCCGCTGTGGATTGGTCGGTGATAAGAGTTGTCGGTTAACTCCTAGGGGATACGTAGTCCAAATTTGGACTAGATTTGACTAATGGAACTAGGTTCTCGCAGAATTTATAAAACAAAATGTTATTGAAACTACTAGAAGCTAAGATAAGTGTTTTTATTCAATTTTTTAAAACGAATAAAACTTAATTTTTTTGGATCTTAACCACAAAAAATAATAAACCCACACTGCTACACGATTTGTTGAAATTAAACCTTAAATAAAATGTTTTAAGAAAAAAGTACAGCAGCTTGGATTTTTTTTTTCAACCTACGTTGACGCAAATTGAAATTAAAAACGCGTTAGTGTAATCGCTTTCCCTGCCGATCAACTATGATCAAGAATTGAATTCGTGTTTTGAGGAAAGTCGGCCCATTTCCCAACTTTTATAAAAAAATTGTTGGTTTTTATCCTGGAAATTGTTAACCCGAAACAAATTTTGTATTACTGACAAATTTTTGATCCTCAAAATTTCGGTCTGAATAATTTATTTTTAACTAAATTTTTGCCATAAAAGGAGGCAAACTAGGCGATGTTTTCAACTTTATAATATAAGTTTATCGATAATGGAAAGCGTTATTACTAGACGTTCCTAACGTTATTCCTTATATAATAATGTCTTATCTACGACTACGTTATTTATCTGCAAGACAACTAGAGACATAGACATATATATGATTTTTTCATTTGTCGAATAAGGAAATTGTTCGCAATTTCTTTTAACACTATAGACATAGGAAGCTTGCAGATAATATAAATTATATTGGATCCGTGTCTTGTTTTGAGATCCATATTTGTTGCCGCGGATAAAGTTACATCAAATCCAACATATTCTCTCTTCCATTGAGCTACAAATAGTAACATAGATATATAAAAATTGTGCACAGTGAAGTCTGCACAAATTGTTTTCAGCTTTCAAAAAAATTCAGTTAAAAATAGTTTGCTTTATAGTTACTGCGGTATAAGCTGTCCCAAGCTTTTTTCGGGGTCTCCGAATCAATAAAAAAAAATCGAAAATAGTTTCAAAAAAGCTACAAATGTATATTCTGGATTTTTGATATCATTACTGGTATTCGCGTACTCAAAAGCGTAGGACAGCCTACTGTGGCACAGATAAATATTTCTCAGCAGTCTTTATAACACACATTGACTTACGAAAAAATTCTCCACTGAAAACAAAATGTATCGTAGAGTCTCGAAAACCCCGAAAAACTAAATTTCGAACCTTAGGTATTAAGGGGTCCAGGGCTCGGCACAACTGGCTATTTTTTTGGCTCGGCTCGGCTCGGGTTTTGAGCTCAAAACTTTTTTTTTGGCTCGGCTAGGCTTGGCTCGTTCTAGCTCAAAAATTCCCTGGCTTGGCTCGGCTCGCTCAAGTTCAAAATTTTTCTGGCTTAAAGTTTAAACTTTCAATTTTTGAACGCAAAAATTTGGCAAATGTTAGTCTTACCATGTATTCTAGATACTGATTCATACGGTCATTGCGAACTTGACATTGCTGAGACGTTTGGATTCTAGAGTTCATCAATATGTTTCAAATTGTGTTAAGGACCGGTCAGTCATGTTGTGTACAAACTAAATTCAAAAATCCATATACCTCATTTCATCCGCATATTTTATGTTTTTATTACTATTTAAGGCGTTAGTTATCGGTATCAAGCATTGTCAAGTTCATTTGACAAACTGATTCTAGAAATATTGAGCTTNTTTTACGGAAATATTTTTTTTATTTTTATCTGTTTTCCGATTTTGTAATCGATTAATCTATGTTAGTTTTCACTGCCGTTACATTTAGTAGAATGAAACACCATAAAAAATGTATTTTTATGCCCGGACGGAGAAACCTCCGTCATATGTGTTTGAAGGTTAAGGGGTCTTTAGTTTAAACCTTCAATTTTTGAACGCAAAAATTTGGCAAATTTTAGTCTTACCATGTATTCTAGATACTGATTCATAGAGTCATTGCGAACTTGACATTGCTGAGACGTTTGGATTCTAGAGTTCATCAATATGTTTCAAATTGTGTTAAATCTGAAAAAAAAACAAAGCGTTTTGGCGTTTAAAGTTTAAGGTCTAAACTTGCGTTTAACCAATTTACAAATTAGCGTTTTGTTCATGTAAAACATTAAAATAGGTCAATCAGAAAAAAATTAACTCCTATGGGCACGTAAGTGTTGATATTATCAATGTTTGAAACATATGTTCATTTTAGAACGAACTTGTATAATACGTTATGAAAGAAATTATCGTTGCTGGAACCCTCTAAATGCAATTTGTACGAAAAAGTAGTTTTATCGTCACGTTTCCTTTACCGTTATGTCAAGCGTACCCGGTAACAAATTTAAGTCGTATATTTGTGTTTTTGAGACGCCATACTTTAATGTTGCTTTCGTAGAATAAATTAAAAAGTTTGATTTTAAAAGGTTCATTTAGAATAACGCGCTTAACCAGAGATGTCAAAGTTCTGTTCTCAATTTTTGAACGTTTTTTGAAGGCATTTTTGAACGTTTTTTTTTTAAATAGAACGAACAAACGTTCTAAATTATCGTTCTGTTCTGTCTCGTGATGGAAAAATGCTCCAGAACGGTGTTCTTGCGTTCTTTTGTTCTATTGCCGTTCTGTTCTCAAGTTCTCAAGTTCTGCGAAAAAACAGAACTTTGGCATCTCTGCGCTTAACTATCAAAATCGACAGAAAATGAACTAGAAAAGAAACTTGCTTGTCTCAGGTAGGTGGTTAATATCTTTTCATAATCATGTTCGAAATCTTTTAAAGTCGAAATAAATGCTAGATTTATTATTCAAAATGAACAGCTTCAATTACACCAGTTGTACCTTTATCTTGCGCAAACCATGGCTAAAGATAATGAAAAATAGGGTCAAAAATGAACGATAAAGATACGAAATATATGGTACAACTGGTGTATCCTATGGGTAGTATCCTACGGCTGCTTAGCTATTGATTTATTCTGTTTTCATTTAGATTGAAAAGGGGAAATCGTAGTTTCTTACCCTAAAATACCTGAGCTTATTTTTATGAACAGTTATGAACAGTTATTTTCTAGTCAGAGCTATTTTATATTGTCGAAGCCGTGTCTGATAATTATGATAAATTTCGCGCGTTCGTTGCTGTCAAAACTAGACCCGTATTGAAAAATCGCTAAAAAAAGTCTTGGCGATTGCTTCTATTTGCGATAAATTTAGTAGTGATACTGACCTTATATGGGGTAGCCAATTAAGTGGCGCTTAGTTGGTTAAAAAATATTTTATTTAGCAGACTAAAAATCTTGGTCCCAGTGTAAGAGTTTAGTATTCATATTTGTTAGAACTAATTGCATCATAATTATCCTACTACTAAAAAAGCTTTAGCTTATCAATTATTTAGTTTCAAAATTGAAGGAAATGATAACTTGAATTTTCCCAAAACGTAGGACCTTAGGTTATATGAACTCTCAAAAAATAACGTTCTTTGGAATTGATTGAGTTAAAACCGCGTTATCAATTAGAGCCTCAATTTACCGCGCATTGACCGCGATCAAAGTAGCTGTATTATCGAGGCGTACATTTTAAAGACACTCTTGTACTTTAAAAACACAAGAATCATAGAAACGTCCAATTCAGATTATTCAAAAACCACTCAAATTACTAACAATTATTGTCGACGTCTCTTGAGNTTTTTTATCTGAAAAACCCGCTAAGATGGTTTTTAGATCTCTAATTTATTTCACCCTAAATTAGGTTATTATATATATATTTTGACATAACTTTTTAATTCCCAAAGATCCCGACAAGGTAGTGATCCAAGACCCGTGTACCAGGAGTTTTGGTACGATATCGCTTTCCACCAATTTAGGGCATTTTAGAGCGATTCGCAGCGTATGCCCGTTTTAGTCCATGTGCATGGACATTTCCATGTAAGTGCACGGCGCAGCCGGATTTGGTCGAATGCAGAAAAGGTCGAAGCCCTGAAAAGGTCGAAAAATAAAAGGTCAAAATGGCATAAAAGGGCGAAACCTGAAAATGTCGAGTTCGAGGTTTTCAGTTTTCAACTTTTCTGGTTTTCGACCTTTTCAGGTTTCGAGCATTTTAGGTTTTCGCCCTTTTATGCCATTTTTGACCTTTTATTTTTCGACATTTTCAGGGCTTCGACATTTTCTGCATTCGACCAAATCCGGCTGCGCCAAGTGCACCGGGAGTTCCAAAAATGACTAAGAGCCGCCAGATCCAGAATTGGACAGAAAATTATTTATTAAGCAGCTATCTTACCGAAAATAAGCCACAATTACAACTCAGATGACGGTTTATAATCGCCATTTGGTTTGCGGTACAAGCCTTTCGTTTAAAATCTGGAAAATTATCATTTTGTTAAGTCAATTCAACATATTAATTCCTCTAAAATTCTAAGTTAAAAAATAGTTGTAAAAGGTGTTTCCTGGTCTGACCGGTTTCCTGACATGTAAACGTCCGCTTATATTATGTTAATCGTACAATTTGTTCCTAATTCAAAAACATTTCTAAAAATACTTTTTTTTAATACACCACTTGCGCAGTTATGTTGCCGGCAGTTATGTTGCCGATTTGTAATATTTCGTCATATTTTCGTAATATTTCGTCATTTTTTTGCGAAATTTCGTCATATACATTTTAGCAAACCCGCCTACACACTGCGCAGTTATGTCGCCGTTTTTTCTGCCTGCGCAGTTATGATGCCGTTTTTTTCCTGACTGCGCAGTTATGTTGCCGTTTTAGTGAGCTAATGAATTCTAGAAATTTCGATCTTTCAAAATTGCAACGAAATTTGAAATTAATAAAATATATTTTATTAATTCTAACTATTGCGCATTAGATAGTTGGAATTAATTGGGGGAAATAAGTGTTACCTTTTAAGGGTCGAACTGAATCATACAAGTGAGTCTCAAAATAACTGTGCAGGCAAGGAAAAAACTGTAACATAACTGCGCAGTGCGTAGGCGACCATGTATTAGTGTAAATGGCGAAAGTTTTCTCTAAAATGACGGAATATTATGAAAATTTGACGAAATATTACATTTCTACTACATAACTGAGCAGGTGAAGTATATAACAACATTTTATTTTCTCGAAAATAATGTCGCAATAAGTGTTGATGAATTGTCATGTTCAATTATTGCGTAAATTATACTAACACTTCTTCATCGTTCACGATAACCACTACAGTTGACCGCAGCCAGAATATCCGACCAGAAAGTAAGGCTGCGTTACAAACGGCTGAATTTATAATCATGACCGTTCCGACTAACGGCTTAGACCGTGTTTACCAAACAAACCAATCAATATATTGTATGCATGTTAATCATATTGCGACAAACAACCAAGTATTGATTTAACGAATTCAAAATTTAAAAGAAAAATAAGCTAAATC
>SCLG01000382.1:38929-73093 GCA_004367875.1 Oikopleura albicans
AGATGAATACCCCATATGTGGTCTTTTAGAGCAGTTTTGGAATCCGTAAAACAGCGTCCCTAATGGGCCTAAACACTATATTACACTTTATATTGAGGAACAAAAATCTTAGGGTCACATATATGTTGTTTTAATTGTTATTAGCTCGTGGAGCATTCGAAGATCGACTTCGGCTAACATTATTGAGTGTCCAACGCAAAAGTCCTCGAGCGCTCCTAGTGTCTAAAACGCGAGATCGCGGAATGTGTTCGGATAGACCTCTTGGAAACCAATGTTGTGTTGGTCAAGACTGGAATTGTCAACCGCCAAATTCAATTTGCTCTTGCGATCAACATTGTCGACAAATGGGTGACTGCTGCCCCGACTACAGTGACACATGTGGAGAATTCAGTAAGTTTTTGTTACTAACAAAATAAATATTATTTATGTTGAAGCTAGATGCAATTTCTTCGGTCACAAAAATCACATATTTTTCATTGATTTTTAATAAGGTGATAATTTTCATATTATTCACTTGATATCTAAGTTTTTATATAGCAAAATGTTTACCTCCCATAGGCAATCTGAAAATTGAACAACAAGAAAAGAGAGAAAATTTTCTCCGTTTACAGGTTTTTACGTTCTCGGGGTTTTCCGTTTTCAATTTTATTCGTTTTTTTGTGTTTCCTGAAAGAGAGAACCTTCAATCTATAAATTATAAACTTACATAATGCTTTTTTTTAAATGTATGATCTAACCTACACGTTTTAATTACCACCAATCGTATCCGACCTCTTTCAGAAACTTTTTAATGATAAAACCAAGATTCCTATATTGAGAATATGATACCTAGTTAGAAATTTAATTTAATAAAACAAAATTTTCTCCGTTTTCCGACTGTGAAACTGATAACGGCGAAATCCAAAAACAGAGATACATGAAAACGATAAAGTTTTCAGATTTGTCGTTTTCCTATTTTCCATTTTTAGGTTGTGCCCTCCCTTGCCCCCACTCAATTTTTTTTTATTTGCCTTTGCAGTAATCATTTAGGTGAAAAAAGTTACATTAATATGATAAAAGTTCTCAATTTCTAACACGTCATAGTATTTTAACCCATGAATGCCACGGATCATGATGAAGGGCTCTGCATACGGTATTCAAATGACACCCAAGAGTTAAGTTCTTCCCCTTTTCGGGGAGGATGGCACACTGTAGCGGACGACTTATGTAGAGTACTTCCTCGGATTCTATACACTTCCTTTTATTATTCAGCTAAAGACTTAAGCCTAGAGTGCAATAAATCTTGACCATGTCGTTTTTGGCTTTTGTAAATCAAAACGCTAAATGATAAGACTATTTTCAATAATTAAAAAAGTCCTTCCCCGGTTAACCACAAAACATAAATTATGAGAATTTGTCTTGTAAATACATAACAAATTAGTATTTATTATTAATAAAAACTCACAGGTATTTTGGATATTTTTAAGAAATGTTACAGCCCTCACTTCCAATATGAACGTTTTTGATTTTTGAACATAGCGTCCGTATTGGAGTCAATTGTCATAAAGTGTCCATTTTTTGACTGTTTTGGGACATTTTACCACAAAAAGCGTCCGTTTTGGAAGCAATCATCCGTATTGAGAACGTTTGAGAGTCCGTTTGAGAGTAAGGACTGTATATTATTTTAAGAAAAAAGAATATTTTAATGAAAGTAATTGTATCCGTTAACTAGGCAGGAAGCTAATTCTGAAATTTGTAGTCATTAATAAGGTATAATTAGGGTCGCCGCCTGGGATTTTTACCCGATTTTGAAGTTGCTGTAATTTACCGAACGAGATCATTTTTAGGGGTATTCGAGTACTACCGAGTTGATGGTAGCATTTAGAAGTCTCCAAATTGTACCGGTTAGAAAATAAACCGCAATAACCGGTATAATGCTCGTTAATTAGGTACGGCCTGTAGCCTACATATCGAAATCGTGTTTAATATTTCTGAATAACGGTGTTAAACTTAAAGTTAATAACCGTCATGTACTATATTTTAAGCCACATTTCCTAATAACTGCTACATAATTTTAAACATGAATGATTGGACGCTTTCAATCACAGTAAATTACCGCAAACAACATTGACTTTGGTTTTTATCATTATTTTTTTTCAGCTGCGACCAAATCGACGTGTAAACAAACTGGGACAGCACGAGCAAATGGTGATCCACATTATCACAGTTTCGACATGAAAATGGTGCATTTTCAAGGCAAATGTTCATATGTTCTAGCACAAAATTGTAAAGCCGATGCAAATAAACTAGTTAGAGTATGATATTTAACCAAAAAAATAACCATTAGTTTCGCGACTAACCGATAATTTTGCCCTTTGAGTTAATTTCCTACGGCAAACTTCTACACAGTGCCCAGTTAACCGTCCGTTTTTACTAATGTTGTCTAACGGTATTTAGCTTATTTGCTATTTCGATCGGAATTTTGAAACCTCGAAATTTCTAGAATTCAATGGGCAATGAACTTGATATTGCTTGATAATATTAACAAAGACCTTAAAGTGTAGCAAAGCATGGCGGACCGGTCCTTAAACGTTTTTGGTCAATCGAAAGTGACCATAAAAATCGGTTACAAATATAATAAAAAAACTTAATTACAATAAACAGAACTGTTGAATTCTGGCTGCGAGATAACATCGCAGTGCGTAGGCAATTTAGCCGGAAAACTGTACACAAAATAACAGGTAAAAACATAGGAATGTAGAGGATTTATAAACAATACAATGTTATAAACAATTGTATCAAACACAAAACGTTAAGTCATATTCGTGCAGAGGATTTTAAAGTGGTCGCCAAAAACGAAAATCGTTATGGAAATATGGAAATGTCTTGGACGAAGAATATTTTTATAAAATACAAAAATGTCAAAATTGAAATAAATAAAGATCGCGTCCTCAAGCTAAACAATGAGCGATTTTATCCTCCTTATAAGTTACCGGACGGCACAGTGGTGGATAAAAGTGGTAATTATATTTCGGTTACGACGTTTTTCGGAATACAGATTTTTTACGACGGAGATGGCAATGCCGAGATTAAAGCCAGCTGCCAATGGCATGATCAACTATGTGGTTTATTAGGACTGTGTTCGAAACATGGAGGCTATTAATTATACTAAGCCGAATAAAATAATTTAAGGGTAGTACGGTCAATTTGTTTACAAATGAACATCAGTTTTTTATTTGACCGTGTTGTTTGCGTATAATTCACTTCAAGTTAACCTCAAATGTATCTTGAATAACTTCAAGTACAAAAACTTTATTTCCGGCAAAAAATTCTAGAAATTTTGACCATTTCAAATTTGGAAAATATTGGGTAAAATACGGAATCGTTCACATTAGTGGTCCTTGATAAAATTTGTTTGCGTATTTCGTTCCAGTTTATTTTACTTTTATAATCATTAGAAGANTGCAAAATACGTGTTTTTTTGTTTATAAAACCCCAAGATAATGGAAAATAGGGATTATAGAGTTATTAATGGAGAAAATATTTCGCAATACGAGTTATTAATGAGCCGAGGAGTAACTGAAAGATTAGGTCGATATGTTTCTTCGTAATCAATTATCATTATTCGCATAGGTTACGAAATCTTAGGGATTTAAAGTACTCTAAAAAATGGTACAAAAGATGCGTAGGTAATTTGTTTGGAAAAATGAACCAAGATAACGGTAAAATCCAAGATAATGGAAATACGTAAGTGGAAAACTTTCGTCAAAATGAACCAAGATAATGGAAAATAGGCTCAATTTACCAAGATAAAGGTACAAAAGATAAAGGTACATCTGGTGTATAAGATATCGGTACAAGGCCTTCATATTTTATGAAGATCCTTCCCGAACCTTGATGGTACACAAAATTGCAGAACAAAACTATGGGCATAAGTCTATGAGCCTAAGAGTTAAAATAAAAAGCTTCTTTCGAACCACGCATCTTAGGTAATTTTAATGGAAATCCAAAAGACGACATGACTGGAAGTGACGGTGAACTTTATGATGAAAAAACAGCCGAAGCTTTTGGTGAATCGTGGCGTCACTGGGATAATGCACCTGGCTGTGAATTCACCCCAGACTCCCTTTTGCCCAAATCTGACAAGTGGAGTCTGTGGGTTCTCGAACTCGGCAATCGTCCGAATTTTGATGGGTCAACTCCGACTTGTACCGATCAGCAATTTGACGCCGCTGTTCGAAAGTGCAACATTATTCAAAGTGAACGGGACAAATTTGCTGTTTGTCATGCAAAGGTGAAAATATCCGTTATATTTTTGATCTAACGCTTTTATATATTTTTTGGCTATAAACGATCAACAATAGCAATGACGGATAGCGCATCCAGTCAGGGACTCTAGATGTGCATGTCTGTCTAAATAGCCGCTCTCTATATGTGCATATCTCTAGATGTGCACGTTTGTCAGAAATCGAAAATCCAGATCACATTTAGAGCATTTTATATTTGACTGAAAGCTTATTAGTGTGTTTTACAGTAGTAGGGTGATGTGATTAATAATTACTTTTCAAGGTGAACCCATCTACATTCTTTGAAAATTGTGTTTGGGACCAATGTGCAACAAATGGCGATCCTTCCGTATTTTGTGATTCAGTGGCTACTTTTGGACGTGCCTGCGCCGATGCTGAGCGGCCAATCAACTGGCGCAGTAAAACGCTCTGCCCAGCGCGCTGCCCAATTTATTCACACTATGAATTTTGCGGGCCAATGTGCGTTAAAACGTGCAAGGAGCCCCGGCGGGATGAATTTTGCGGGCATAATAATGAAAAATGCATCGAGGGGTGTTACTGCAATAAGGGCTATTTATGGGACGGGCTAAAATGTGTGAAAAAGGATAAGTGTGGGTGTGTCCATGGAGACACCAGTTATGCGATTTCAGATATTTTTTACACCAAAAATTGTAACAAAAAATGTATTTGTACTGGGATCGGGGAAGCCAATTGTGATGATACAGATTGCTCAGGTCAGAGTTTGAAATTTACGCATGTTTTAAGTGTCTGGGTCAGTATTTTGATAGAGCAAGGACTGTATCAAAAATAGACGAACGAAAAAACGAAACAATATTTAGTTTCTATCCAAATTACAGTAGCCCTAAATTCTTAATTGTAATAATTAATTATACTATAGTATATATCTTTAACAACGTATTTAATACATAATGTTTTGAAGAAAATGCCGCTTTTGCTAAAAAACGAAAAAAAAAATAGAGATCAGTACTGATAGGTACATGTGTACTTCGATAGAAACTTAAAAAAATTCTGGTCCTAGGATACAGACAAAATTTTAAAAAAAAATCAAACTCGGGTTTAGGTAATAGTGTATGTGAGAAAAGCTTNNNGATGACGAGTATGTGTGCAAAACGCAGGATATTATTGGTTTGAGCATGCACTTGGGCAAGAAGCCGAGAGGTGAGGAACCTCCAAGCCAGGTAAGTTCGACGATTGCCCCCACCACTTCGACAACGACGCCCTTTGTTCGATTACAAAATGATGAGATGGGTAATTTATTCGAGGAACCGGATCCAATCCATATGGGCCCATTTATCCAATTTCCTGACTGCCTGCCGAAATATAAATGGCGATCGGGACCCATCAAACCCGACTGGATCCCGCCAAATAGTTGCTGTGGGTCGCACCCATACAATGATAACGTTAGTTCTTTTTATCATATATCTAACTCCGAGGGGGAAGTGTGTGTATATATACACACAACTTGTTTTTTCGTCGATTTAAGGCATATGGAGGCCCCGTGGGGCAAAACGGGTATTGGTGACCCCCCCTCAACTTTTCGAGAAAATTCGATTGGCGGTGTTATTTTTTGCGTAGGTTGAAGATTTCAAACAGCTCTCTAGGGGGCCCTGGTGGCCCAAATCAATTTCTGAATAGTCAGATCGACGTAGTTTGACGAGCTCTACAACTTGGCTTTACCAGTTTTTTTGAATTATTGCGAATTATTGTGATTGTTTCAAGTGTGTGTATATATACACACATTTCCCCTTACGGGTTCCCAAAAACTCCTTCCCCCTGAGAGTTAACACAGTTTTGTTTGTAATAACAGATATATTTGTATTTTGTATAATCTTATTTTTTATAATTTATTTGCGCTGGCTATGGACCATAGCCTATGGTGTCTGGAAAAAGGTGTCAACAAGGAAATTCCGCTTGTAGGTTTAAAGCATTACTGGCTCGTATCTATTTTACGGCCTGCGTCGATCTCGGTGACACACTGACTACCAACACTAGTACTAACAAATACATTATGAAATTTTCCTTAAAACGTTCAAAATTGGTCCACGGGGCATTGCCAATGCCGCATTGGTGTTTTTTAGTCTACGCCCAAAAAGTGACTTGATTTCGAAGCACTTAAAAACGGAATGTCTTTTAAAATAGACAAAAAGGAGCAACATTGTTAAATAAAGTCCAATGACTCGAGAAAATTTTAGTTTTTAACTTCTAGAGCCCATGAACAAATGCGAACAAATATGCTTATTGTAATATGCCATTGTACATTGTATATTCCGACAGAAATACCAATTGTGGTATTCCGTCGAAAAATCTCACATCCTAATGTGGGATTCCGGGAGTTCCGGGAGTTTTGTTTTTTGAATTCTCCTACAAAAAGTGGGTCTAAATCCAAATTTTGGAGGAATTCTACCAGGAACTCATTTTTTTCTAATGCCGAAAAAACTAGATGCCACCCTATTCATGTGACATGGATCTACATCTGCGCACAGACTGTCGCGCTTTGAGCAATTTTCATAGGATTTTATCGCTATTTTGGCATCACCACGACAGTCTGTGCGCCACATACGGTATATTGTATGCGCTTTAAAGTTTTCCAAACAATTTTTTATAGCAATTTTTTATAGCTTTATAACCGCCATTCCGTGAGACTGTATAACTGGATTTCACCAAATAGTTTCTGCGGTTCGCACCCTTTCAATGATAACATATCCCTTATCTCGGCCGCCACTCAGTAGACAATAAGTGGTCGGAATTTACATTTTTGTAACTCTCCAATTATACAATTATATTTCAGATAAAGATTCATGTTGCGAAAAAGTATATACATGTATAAATTATTATAACATTGTTTTTAGAGCATTGGTGAAAATTAAGATAAAAAAAAATATTTTAGCAGTATACGGTATAGTGTATATCTGTGTAACAGCAAATCGTTCATAACAGAGCTCATCAAAAGAAAGACCCTCAAAAAGATCGCTAATGTGGAAATTATTGGGTCCTTTTTTACATATTTCTAGCTATTCCGCCTACGCCCAAAGGGTTTAGTTGGCCACCTGCGGATTTATCGGGTCGGTTTTGTTATGAGAAAGTGACCAGATAAACCTGCATGTGGTGTATATTAAATCAAATATTGTATAACAGAAATATTATCTTACAAGACAATGTCTCAACCCTAGACCGCGCAGTCGTCACACTTGGCTGATTGTCCTGTTTTAAACATGAAATATCTAGTGAATAATATANATTTATAGGGTCGGTTTTGTGATGAGAAAGTGACCAGATAAACCTACATGTGGTGTATATTAAATCAAATATTGTAACAGAAATATTATCTTACAAGACAATGTCTCAACCCTAGACCGCGCAGTCGTCACACTTGGCTGATTGTCCTGTTTTAAACATGAAATATCTAGTGAATAATATAATGTATAACAATATGATTTATTATAAAGCGTAATAAGATCTATGTCAACCACCAAGCGAAATTTGGTTATCTAAAAATTTCTTGTTAAGAACTTATTAACCCTTGAAAAACGATCGTGCGCAGATGTGCCCACACTACGCGGTCTAGGGTTAAAGTGTATATTTCCTTTTAACATGCGTTTTAGATAAATTCGTGTTGCAACAATCGTGAACTTTACGATGCGCGAGACGAAAAATGTTGTCGGCGTCACGGCTTCGTGGTGAAAAATTCTGAAAAATGTTCGAAAAAGACGGCAAAGAAGCCAAACGGGCGGCCTGCACTAGTCAATATGATTAGTTTGAGTTTAAAATGAGTAAATTCAAGGTCACCGTTTCCAAAAAAAAATGTGAATGCCCACATTTTAAAATGTATTTTTAAAATTCTGAAATTCTCTAATTGCAATAGAGATTCAGCATTGCCATTTTGTATATTTTGTACATAGCTGTTTTCATGTATAAAATTTGTATTAATTTCAAAACGATGAATGTTCTCATTGTTAAATTGCATCATTCCTCAAGGTGCTCGACTGGATTCTTGATAATTATCTATGAAAATAAATAGTTATTCAAACGTTAAAAAGTGTCTTATTTTGTTTTATTTGATTGTCAGAAATGGAAAGTCATAAAAGGTAGATATCATCAGGAGTTCCATCTCAAAAATGCTTACCCGTTTTATGCATTCATTGCAGTACAAAGCAAAAAAACGAATCACTTAGAATTTCCGGTAAACCGGTAAATGACCGCTTAATTGCTAAACGTTCTTTGAACTCCAGGGGTCACAGGTGTTCACGTAAATCGTAGGGGTCACATATCCCTATAGGGAATATATACACAAAACACCGTTATGGCTGTTTTATCATCTTCCTCTTTATTCTTCGCAAAAGCATTAAAATCATTGTCTGCTTCATCTTGATAAAGTTCACTTAAAATCGAAAAACAGTCTATTGAGATAAACTCTAAAGTGAAGCCGGCGAAAAACTTTTCCCGAGAGCCAAATTTATAAACAACCCTATGACCCGTTCTTAACTTTTGTTCACCGCATAATGAAAACCCTGTATTCAACAGTCTTGCACACTGAGTGCAAAGGAAGTTCCATGTGTCCCAGGTCCCAATATTTTACATCCAAGGGCCGAATAGTTCGGCCCGAACTGTTAAAAAATTTAACAACCTGGGCATTATTTACTGAAATATGGAATCAAACATTGCAACATTTTGAAACTATGGTTGTTTATGTGAGCGGAGATAAGAAAAAATAGAGATGACTAAAATCTCAGATCTTTGACGTTTCTGAAAAAAAAACTTTGAATAATTTTCTTAATTTAATAATACTTTCAAATACGGAAAGCAAGAAACCGAGCAAAGTTTGGCATCCATGATTCTTTAGTCGATTCCACAATTTTAAGCCAAACAAAAGTTGGCAAAATACCGAAAATTTAAGTACGAAAAGGACCAAATTCGGTCGATTCAAACCATGATTTTGAGACTACGGATATAAAAAAAATGGCTGCATTATTCTGATGTGCAAGTTGCTCAGGTTGATTTGTACACCATGTGCAAGGGCGGTAAATAGTTAATGTAAAATTGTGAGGAATAAGTAATACTTACCGTATTTTGCTTGGTCGTCAACTTATTTCAAGATAGAACACTGAGATATGAAAAACCTCACATAAAGATAGGGTTAACATTCCGATACAAATTAATTTCGATTAAAATGCAGATAAACTTAACATTTAGATTACAGCAACATACAAAATTTATATCACAAATTAATTGAACGATATAATGGCATCCCCTAAAACAAGCGACCGAATCCTCCATTTCAGCTGATTTTGATTTTTCGGTGCTTAAGCATGCGTATTAGCCTAAGAATCTTAGGCCTTAAGTCTTTAGGCTTAAGAGTTAGGGACCTGTTGAACTATCTTCAATATGTTTCATGCCTGTTTCCATAATCTGTTTGAAAACCCGGGTCATTGAAACCCGGGTTGCTCGGGGCGGGAACTCATCGCTTATTCTAAAAAATTCTAGAGTCCGCTACAGATTAAAAAAAAAAGACAATTTTTACACATTTTAAAAAAGACAATTTTTACACATTTTAAAAAAGACGATTTTGACACATTTTCTGTGTAACTTTTCGAGTTCTACTATTCGGCAAAATTAGTTTTTCAATTTTGAGAGCCCACAGAAATATAAAATGTATGATTTATATCTCAAAATGAAAAAAAAAATAAGCGATTAGTTCAACTACTCCTGTTTGCGCATGCCAGTCTCTGATCCATTTATGCGACTAGGAGTTAAAACTATGGCACCAAAATCATCAGAGTAATGAACGTTCCCCTTGATTTCTAACGGGTCAATTTTGGGGGGCACCGACTAAATTGGTATCATGAAGTTTTGGTCGAACGTATAAGAGGTCGAAAGTATAAAATGTCGAAAGTGTAAACGGAATAAAACCGAATTCGACGCAAATTTTTACCAAATATTGTCATATATATACACGTTAATATTTGGCTGGTCGAAAGTGGAAACGGAATAACACAGAATTCGACGCAAATTTGCGTCGAATTATCTTTTATCCATTTTCACCTTTCAGCCTATTATAGTTTCGACCAAAAATACATGATACCAATTTAGTCGGTGCCGTTTATTCTCAAAGTAAAAACGTCACGCAAAAATGACAACTATTTGCAATCTCTAGAATAAATCTGAATCCGAAAAAAATATAAATTATTCTCAGCAGTTAGTGTTGGGTTTGAAAATAAGAACGCTGAAAATAATATTTTATAATTCAATGAATTCAGTGACTGAATTTCAGTCCCTTTTTGTTGAGGACCCGAAACTTACCCGAATATTTTGTTTTTAGAGCTATCGATCTACTTTGTTTGCATATTGAAGAAATACCCTAATAATAAAGGACCTTTATACAGAGGAAGATGAGGCCGCTTTTGTCGATTTCGGTCTAATTCATTCCATACGGACTCCGTATTACGGAGGTACTTAAGGGTAGTACGGTCAATTTGTTTACAAATGAACATCATTTTTTTATTTAACCGTGTTGTATGCGTATAATTCACTTCAAGTTAACCTTAAATGTATCATGAATGACTTCAAGTACAAAAACTTTATTTCCGCCGAAAAATNTTGGCAATACGGTATTGCGTAGGTTTTAGGCTGTCAGGAATAGCATGCGCGCATAGTCTCTGTTAGCTATGCGGCATAGAATCTAGTTCCAGACAACGGCAAAAATATTAGTTCGAATTTCCTGAAAATTAGATTAAACAAAGTCCTATTTGTAATTATTATAGGTTCGGATTTTTCAGCGCTGTATACTGGATCACGATCAAACCGCAGAAGTGGACAATCAATTGTTGATATATGCAAGCTAGCCCAAAAACGATATGTATGATTTTTTTTTTGTATACGCCTCCTGCGCCGTTATGTTTCCGCTCAGCCATGTCGGTGCCATTATGTTTCCGTTTTTCGAGAATTTTTTTCGAGTTAATCCGCCTACGCAGGATCGTAGGCACGTACAGTCTGCGCTGTTATGATTCCGCCCGACATAAAAGCCTTGACCAAACCGTTTACAAAAATCCTGAAACCATTTTCGGGAAAACATAAGCTTATTTTGACTGATTTTTAACCTTGTCAGGACGGCTCTGGCCGATTCGTAAAATATATTACTGCCTTGGGAATTTCGCCACATAGTGCAATAATGAGCTTTTATATGATAAGAAAATGTATGCTTTTTTGGCACTTCATTCGCGCATTTTTACGCTTAGAAATTTGAAACATTCTACGTAAATGTCAGACCAAATCGTCTACGCATTGCGCCGTTATCTTCCCGACAGTGCCGTTATGTTTCAGGTTTTTGGTGAAACCATAACGGCGCAGGTGGTGTATTAACTTTATTACGGACACTGTGAAGAACCAAATAAAACACTAATAATAATGAGATCAGTCTATCTACTTTAAATATGTTAAATTTTGTTTCAGTCGGTTAATGAGGCTGCGCATGGACTCAAAGGTTTATCACCGGCAGAATTAATACACTTGGAAGCCCTACACAAAGATGCAGTCACGTAAGAAAAATTTTGAAGTTATTTTGACCTAATCGAGGCTGTCGACCCCAACACTCAAAATGCCTCACATCACATGATTTTATAGAAATTTTACGTAAAAGGACATGAATCATGTCACACCATTCTACTTAGAACGTTTGTAAGCATTCCCATTAGACTTGTGCATAAAACAGTATTTATTTTACTCTCAAAGACCTTACATATGTACCAGTATAACTGGTAACTTCAAACAGAATTTCAAAAATGCTTCAATTTCGCTGAAAATTTACCAAAATGGCCAAAATGACATTATTGGGTATTATACAATGTATATGTTATTTATATATTGTTAAGAAATGGCATACCATCAACCCGCTCAAAGCAAAACAGTTCAAGAGAACTCCGAAAACCCGGAAGTCCTATGGTCCATAGGTTCACGCGTCGACATGGTTTTAGCAATTCGATGGGTGCGACCGGACTTAGAGTCCCTCTTTTCAATAAAGGCAGTTTTTATTGAAAAGCGATAAAAATGCATTATTTATAACTGATTGAATTTTAATTCATATAAACAGTCGGAATTTCTATCCATTAAAAAAACTTTACAACTTTAAGGTTGCCTTAAAATAAAAACAATCAAAGGTGGGCGAGATAACCTGATGAACCAACAAGAATCAATCGGCTGGCAACGACAAATGCAGGCTTATATTCAAGCAGGAGAGATGACCCCCGACCAGGCGAAAGAAGTTCTTGATAGGGTTCGAAAATATACAAGTGTCTCAGTGATTNAGTACATTGATCATGGTGATATACCGTATGTCCGCTCCAAATGTAGCAATTATTTCAAAATTGTTATGAAAACAAAATGAATCTTGACATTTTTGGACTTGAATGAAAAATAGACGACATTGCCAAATGACACTGTTTTCATTTATTTCGCTAATAGCTCGCAATTGATGAGACTTATCCGCGATTGGGTTTTGATATTTGGTTGATATGCCTATCACGGTTTTTTTGCTATTAACAAATTATCTTTAAGATAAAATTTCGATTAAGCCGAAATTGACATCCGGTTAAAGGTTGTAAAAACGGTTTTAAAGTTTGAAAGCGTTGATCAGTAGAAAAAAAGGGGGCGGTCTTCGGCCAATGGCGACAAAGGCTCAACAAAAAGTGATGAGTAATCGATTGACGGCCGCGCTGATTGGCCGGATAGATTTTTTTTCTCAGTTGGCCCACCCCCCTTGAGACCTTCTAGGGTTTTTTCTGAAGCCTTCGTAAGTGCTAGAGAGCTGAAATTTTGTGTGTAAGTTCCTCACACTCCAAGGAACAAACTGTCCGCAAAGACAAGAGGAATTTCATAAAATATGGGTTTTATGGGGTTTTTAAGTTTTTTAAGGATTTGCCCCTTAAAATTGATTGGTTTTATGAATTTACACCACTATATTGTTTTTAGGGTGGTTTCGACCGTAGAATTCGATCGTATATTCTGATTTTTGAAAAAAACGGTTTTTTTTGAAAAANCGCTCCGCGGGGCTATTCTGGCCCTAATTTAGTCTAGAACTAGTTGAAACCGGTAGTTTTGGGTGATTTATACCAAACATTTTGAACTTATTTAATAAAAAACCGTTAATTACCGGTCAATATCTTATAATTTAGTAAAAATAGGATCAGATTCGTGTTCTCTGCCCCCAAAATACCCTAGTTCACATAAAACCGGTAATTTTGAATTTATTTTAGAAAAAAAACCGGTAATTACGGGTTAATTATGACTCATTTTGAAAAACTAACATCAAATTCGGGTTCTACGCGCCTGAAACCCCCCTAAAACGATATTTGCCGATAATTTTCACGAAAATAAAAAAAAAACGGTTTTTTTCAAAAAAAACGTTTTTTTCAAAAATCAGAATATACGATCGAATTCTACGGTCGAAACCACCCTAAAAACAATATAGTGGTGTAAATTCATAAAACCAATCAATTTTAAGGGGCAAATCCTTAAAAAACTTAAAAACCCCATAAAACCCATATTTTATGGAATTCCTCTTGTCTTTGCGGACAGTTTGTTCCTTGGAGTGTGAGGAACCTACACACAAAATTTCAGCTCTCTAGCACTTACGAAGGCTTCAGAAAAAACCCTAGAAGGTCTCAAGGGGGGTGTGGCCAAAGGCCGCACCTTTTTTTACTGATCAACGCTTTCAAATTTTAAACCCGTTACCTCTTATTATAGGCAAAATTGACCCTACTTAATAGTCTTAAATTATCATGTCCGTGTAGAAATGATAATTTCAAACCCACAATTTGCTACCCGTTACTTACGACTAACCGAAAAAAATTTAAACCACTTGGGTGATATATTGAAGACGTCAAATGAAGAGCATCTTGTCGAAGAATCCCTGCATTTCAAGCAAATGAAAATTTCAGACTAATCCGACTGTAGCATGCTACCTACTCGAACACAAACTAACTACACTGAACTATTTTATATCATAATTATATTCTAATACCATTAATATATTGTAATACAGTACGTATATTTATACATTGTGAGTCGTTCAAAATCTTGTCATTGGACGCATTCCGCGCTCACGTGTGCCGTTGGACCGTTCCAAAAAATATTTAGAAATCTAGAACCTATGTTTACTTAATATTACCATCAGAGATAAAAAGTCGGCAATATTTAAGTTAAATAATTTAACCCCTTGAAATCAATGTTTTATATTATTAAACGTTTTCTTTAATAAAAATGCATTATATTTTATTATTTGAGCAATGCAAAAGGGTTAATAACAAGCTGTTTCATGCACATTTAGTAGTAAGTGCAATATACACCAAATGACTCGTTATAGCCTATAACTTATAGGGCTATTTTTCGAAACCAATTCAGAGCCCTATAACGAGTCATCTGGTGTAGTTAATATTTAAGATGTATTCCGGTAAAAACCGTCATGAAATAAACTTGGATATAGTCTAAAAAAATTACTCCCCGAAAAGCGAAACGTCCAAACTCGAAAAAAGGCCAGCGTCCCCAAAAGGAAAAACGCCTTTTTTCCGAAAAGCGTCCATAAAAGGCGCGTCCCAAAGAAGTTTACCTTAAGGACTGTTTAAGTTAAAACTAAGAATTGCTTACTTGAGTCCAATACATAACGGGAAACAAATTTATTTTAGCGGCTATGGGGTACAGTTGTATCGCCGGCATCTTGGCCGATTTTGGCCCGATGAGTCATGATGACGCCGCAAGTGGCCGATTTCTGTCCCTAATCGAGAAAATTCTCTCTGTATATTGACGGATTTTAGGCCCTAGGAGTCATAGCCTATCCCTCGTGCGAAAGTGCCAAGCTATGGGCGATACAACTATATACAGTACACTACATGTCTACGGAAGTTAACAAAACGATGGGGAAAAAACGATCTTATGTTTAGGGGCGTTAATTTTCTTAGACAGGCGGTGTATATGATATACTGTAGGGTCATCCACCTAGCAGTTTTGGTTAAATAGCGTTTCGTCAATGGAAATTTTCGTCAAAAAAACAAAATGTCAAAAAAGTTATTTCGTCAAAAACTTTTCACGTCAAAAATGTTTCGTCAACGCCTATCGTCAAAAATTTGACGAAAGACGTCTGAGTTTGAGATAATATTTTTTTTAATTNCGCAATCATTTTACTTATTGACAAAATTTTGGTGTTAACTTTGCAAATGACAGTTAAATTAGAAACGCTAAGAATGAAAAAAGAAGTTTTTTGTGCGCTCTTTCCTGCCAGCGCACGAGTGAATATTTAAGATAGCGTTGTAGGCCAATTCCCATCATCTCATTTGCTTGATATTTCTATCACGGTTTTTTTGCTATTAACAAATTATGATACCAAATTAAAATTCCGATTAAGCGGAAATTGACATCCGGTTAAAGGTTGTAATAACGGTTTTAAAGTTTGAAAGCGTTGATCAGTAAAAAAAAGGGGCGGCCTTCGGCCAATGGCGACAAAGGCTCAACAAAAAGTGATGAGTAATCGATTGACGGCCGCGCTGATTGGCCGGATAGATTTTTTTTTCTCAGTTGGCCAAAGGCCGCACCTTTTTTCACTGATCAACGCTTTCAAACTTTAAAACCGTTACCTCTTATTATACGCAAAATTTACCCTACTTAATAGTCTGTCCGTGTAGAAATGATAATTTCCAACCCACAATTTGCTACCCGTTACTTACGACTAACCGAAAAAAATTTAAACCACTTGGGTGATATATTGAAGACGTCAAATGAAGAGCATCTTGTCGAAGAATCCCTGCATTTCAAGCAAATGAAAATTTCAGACTAATCCGACTGTAGCATGCTACCTACTCGAACACAAACTAACTACACTGAACTATTTTATATCATAATTATATTCTAATACCATTAATATATTGTAATACAGTACGTATATTTATACATTGTGAGTCGTTCAAAATCTTGTCATTGGACGCCTTCCGCGCTCACGTGTGCCGTTGGACCGTTCCAAAAAATATTTAGAAATCTAGAAGCTATGTTTACTTAATATTACCATCAAAGATAAAAAACGGCAATATTTAACCCCTTGTAATATGCAGTTACAGACGCCAGCGCCGTAGGCGCGGAGCGTCTGTAACTGAATTGACAAGCGCGCTTATTGGCTCATGCTTTTTTAAAGGCGCCTCCTATTGGCTAGCGTCCTTTAGCCACGCAAACAACTCCCCGCGCAGCTTGTAATCAATGTTCTATATTAAACGTTTTCTTTAATAAAAATGCATTATATTTTATTATTTGAGCAATGCAAAAGGGTTAATAACAAGCTGTTTCATGCACATTTAGTAGTAAGTGCAATATACACCAAATGACTCGTTATAGGGATATTTTTCGAAACCAATTCAGAGCCCTATAACGAGTCATCTGGTGTACTTAATATTTAAGATGTATTCCGGTAAAAACCGTCATGAAATAAACTTGGATATAATCTAAAAAAATTACTACCCGAAAAGTGAAACGTCCAAACTCGAAAAAAGGCCAGCGTCCGCAAAAGGAAAAACGTCTTTTTTCCGAAAAGCGTCCATTAAAGACGCGTCACAAAGGAGTAAGGCCTGTTTAAGTTAAAACTAATAATTGCTTACTTGAGTCCAATACATAACGGGAAATAAATTTATTTTAGCGGCTATGGGATACAGTTGTATCGCCCGTACCTTGGCCGATTTTGGCTCGATGACTCATCGACGATGAGTCATGATGACGCTGCAAGTGGCCGATTTCTGTCCCTAATCGAGAAAATTCTCTCGGTATATTGACGAATTTTAGGCCTTAGGAGTCATAGCCTATCGCTCGTGCGAAAGTGCTAAGCTATGGGCGATACAACTATATACAGTACACTACCTTTCTACGGAAGTTAACAAAATGGGGGAAAAAGATCATAAGTTTAGGGCCGTTAACGTTCTTAGACAGACGGTGTATATGATATACTGTAGGGTCATCCACCTAGCAGTTTTAGTTTGGGTTGTATCTGAATGTGTAATTATTGCAGCAATTAGTACAATGAACGCTCAAGAGTTAAACCCTCAGTTCGTTGAAATGAAATAGTTTGGGTATTTCGGAAGATTTGACAAGATTTGGGACTTTCACGATGCGGATAATCAGGTAAAATGGCTGCTTGATGGCGGTTTATTGCGCTAAAGAGCAAAATGCAAAATTTTGCATGCGTTTTCTCCGTTCAATAAGAACAAAAATAAAAAAAAAAGTATTCATTTCCGGAAAATACCTGAAACTTGCTCGAAAATTACGCATAACAAAATTCATTATAAACGAACGAAAATAAAAACGCATCGAGTGTCCAATCTATCCTGATTTTTTCCGCATAGTCATTATTGCAGTGTCTTCATTCGTTAGCAGTGATAAACGTTCTTAACTGTTGGCACATGGAATTGTAAAAGTTCTTTTGTCGCAGATAAAATTGTTTTCATGGCATCTGGTGATTGTAAAACGCTCCCGCGTAATTTAACTCGAGCCACGCCATCGATTCGACCCAAGTATTCCATCTCTAAATTCACATATTTAGTTTTATTAACGCCCCCTAACCAATTATGTTTTCACCACTTATCTTAACAAAATTGGGTCATCTGGCCACTTTTGGACCAAAACATGAGATTAATTTTCTAAGATTCATTAAGAATCTTAAATGGACGCTGACAAGCAATAACCTATCCGTAAAAATAATATCCCGTAAAACTACATTAAACGAATATAATAGTCCAAACCCTTTCTGGTCCTTCCCGCCTGTATTTTTAATTATAAGCGACAGTTCAATGCATGTGCCCTTTTGAACCGAAAAGGGCCCAAAAACAAACTTTTGATCCAAAACTTTTTATTCTCGTATTTCAACATCAGCCACTATTAGCTGACGTTTTAACTAAATGCACAATAATTTCCTGCCAAAAAAGTAACGAACACGAGAGGCCCGAACACGCTGACAAAGTGCTATTTAGACAAAGGCATTGTTAATTTATGCGCACGTCGCAATGGCTAAAAACACCATTCACTGCCTAACCGCTGCCCACGGAAAACGTCATGTTTAATTCGGTTTGATTTGACACATTTCCAATGTGACTTTGTCTTATCCGCCAGGCCTTCTATGCGGGTTGACCAGGCAGTCGACTCGAATAATACTGTTTGAACGGTAGTTCTTGTTCTTGCCACATTCTTCACGCTTCGCTCGAAAATTTAAAATAACCATAAAGTACTTAAAATCATAAAATAGCGCGAGGCGCTTCAAAAAAAAAGAAGAGAAGACGCGCGAGCAAAAAAATGTGGCAAAAACAAGTANTATTTTAATCCGTATTTACGGAAATAATTTTTCCGGTGGCGTTAGAGTAACTTTATCTATTTCAGCAGTCTCAGTAGCGCCCAAAAACTCCTCTTTTTCTTTTTCGTTTTTTTCTCTCAACTGCCTGAGGGAGAATCGTGCTAGTTAAATTGGAATCAATCCCGATTACTTGGCGACTCATTGATTATTTTTGAAAAAAACATCCCTTACTTGACGTCAAATTTTTTTTCGGAAAAAACCGTCCCTTACTTGGCGACCCCCGGCCCTTACTTGAGAAACTGTCCCGTACTTGGCGGGCCCTTACTTGGCGACCCTTCTGTACCAGTAAGATAACTGGTTACGCGTAATAACGTGGTTATTTTAGATTGAATTTAGGAAATACATAACGTCAGTCCGGGGTCAAATCGAACAATACCGATATTGTAATATGTTAATAATATTGCGATTGAATTGACCGCTAAGAGATTTCGTCTTTCATTTAGCCTGGAGTTATTCGGTTTGTTCATTAAGAATCTTAAATGGACGCTGATAATCAATAACCTATCCGGCCAGTAACCAGTTCACGCAAAAAATAATATCCCGTAAAACTACATTAAACGAATATAGTAATCCAAACCCTTTCTGGTCCTTTCCTCCTGTATTTTTAATTATAAGCCAAAAAGGGCCCCAAAACAAACTTTTGATCCAAAACTTTTTATTCTCGTATTTAAACATCAGCCACTATTAGCTGACGTTTTAACCAAATGCACAATAATTTCCTGCCAAAAAAGTAACGAACACGAGAGGCCCGAACACGCTGACAAAGTGCTATTTAGACAAAGGCATTGTTAATTTATGCGCACGTCGCAATGGCTAAAAACACCATTCACTGCCTAACCGCTGCCCACGGAAAACGTCATTTTTAATTCGGTTTGATTTGACACATTTCCAATGTGACTTTGTCTTATCCGCCAGGCCTTCTATGCGGGTTGACCGGGCAGTCGACTCGAATAATACTGTTTGAACGGTAGTTCTTGTTCTTGCCACATTCTTCACGCTTCGCTCGAAAAGTTAAAATAACCATAAAGTACTTAAAATCATAAAATAGCGCGAGGCGCTTCAAGAAAAAAAAGAAGAGAAGACGCGCGAGCAAAAAAATGTGGCAAAAACAAGTAGACCCTTTGAACGGTCAAGATCTGTCGCGACATGTCGCTTCACTTTTGGCCCCAACAAGCCTACCAGGCTATATCTTTTAATTTCAAAGAATAGATAAAATCCCACCAAAATTTTCAGAATTTAAAATAATTAATGGAATTTGAAATAATTGTAGTTATAAGACACGGCTTCGTCGACTCCGTGACACCAAAAGGGTAATTGATTTACCCCGTCAAATATTTAGATGCAGGTCAAGCAGTGCAAGTTAACTATTCAAGTTTCTATGCGTTTTGTAGGTAACCTAAAAACCTATTAATTGATCATAAAATGTGGACTATAAAATTTATTTGATAAATAAACATTTCAACTTGACAGGTTGGATTGTATCCAAAAACGTTGTCTACTAGTAATTTTAATCCACTGGCTGAAAATTCGATAAATCCATAAAATACGTAGCTTAATGAATGGTTATAAAAAGTGACTAATACACGAAGAAACCCTTTATAGTGACGAGTTATGGAAGTTTAAATACGTAGCAAAGTCAGCTTATACAAAAAAAGTGTATTCTGGTAGAAACAAGCAAAGTAATTTTTTGGTTGACTCTAATCTTCAATCTTTGACAAAAAGATAGAAATTTGACTGAAACTCAAAATTTTTTTCAGGGGTCTTTATATTAATATATTAGTGGAATTATTACACATTTCGTCCAAGATTCGGTGCCCTAATCATGTCCCTATCCGCTGTCGACGCTGTTGGCGCGTTCAAGCGGTAGCAAACCAAAAATAATTACGTTTTTACCCGGTTAACCGCGGTTAGCGAGTGAAACTTACCAGATTTAGATTTAATCATGACGGATTTTAGGCCAACTGAGATAACGTCGTCAATTAATTTGTCCTCTATTGTCCAATGGTCGGCAAGTTCGCCGTCATCGATTGCAGACGATTTATGAGGGAGCAACTCAATTAAAATTGCAATTACCTTTGCCTTCAAATCAGTCCAATAAATGAGTTCTTCTGATCGAAAAACAATTATTTCATCACGAAGTTCATTATATCTGACTTCTGTAACTCCGGTAACATTGAGTATTTGCCTAAAAATGATTCAATTTGTTTTTTGGAATTTAAATTATCGATCAATTTTGAAACCTTTTTCTGTAATTATTTGAGCAATGTACTAGTAGTTCGCTTTTGTGGGTTGAGGGATAAGTTGTAAAAATAATGCAAATTAAGTGTTTAGGTACAGTATTACTAATACTGTATTACCTTAAAGGTTGTCAACTACGTGTCGGAGTTCCTGTGCAAAACTTGACCCTTATTTGGGGTTTTCTTTCCAAAAAAAAAAAAAAACTTTCCAAAAAAAATCATTTGACCTTCCTAGTAAAAACCTGCCGGATAAGACCACGAGCGGACCAACCTGCCGAATAACCGCGCACGGATGTTTATTTAATTATTAATTGTNCTTCCTTGCAAGACATCGTAAAAAATTGAGCTAAAATCGAGAATGGCTGTATTCGAAACCCTAAAACTTGGTTGACAATTTTCCGCAAGAGAAAGACCTATTTGTCCAGCTCAGCAAAAAACACAAGTAGGAAAATGGCCGGATAAACCCGCTTGCCAGAATAAACTAAAAGCACAAGTGGCCGGATAAACCCTCACCCGGCCGGATAAACCCTCAGTGCGTGGGCGGGATTGGCGAAAAACTTTTGGCGAAAAAAGTGGCCGGATAAGCGCACGAGCGGGAAAAGTGGCCGGATAAGGGGGGGCCGGATAACCCCTTAAGTAGTGTAGTATTTCGCTTTTGTGGGTTGAGGGATAAGTTGTAAAAATAATGCAAAATAAGTGTTTAGGTACAGTATTAGTAATACTGTATTACCTTAAAGGTTGTCAACTACGTGTCGGAGTTCCTGTGCAAAACGTGACCCTTATTTGGTGCCCAATAATTTTTGAGTTTAGTTTCCAAAAAAAAATCTTTCCAAAAAAAAAACATTTGACCTTCTTAGTAAAAACCTGCCGGATAAGACCACGAGCGGACCACCGAATAACCGCGCACGGGTGTTTAGTTAATTATTAATTGTTAATAACATAAAAATACTATTTAATAGTTACTTAAAGTTAATTTTAAAAAATATATATTTCTCGCAAGAAAACTGCTCAGTGCGTGGGCGGAAAACTCAAAAAAAAGTTTTCTGAAAAGTCGCAAAGTATGAGCGGCAATTTTCGCAAAATAAGTGCTTGCAGGATAACTGTGCACATTTTTTAGAAATGACCTTCCTTGGTTAGGTGAACTGCTGTACCAGGACGCTTTAAATCGATTATCACATATATTATTTTTGTCGTTAACCAAATACTAGTAAATTTTTGATCGATAGACGTCTACAAATTCATGTAGGTTAAGTTTGTTTCTGAATAATTGAAATTGAGTTTGCTGTCACTGTAAATTCCCGTCAACTATATGGGTACCTTTAGCTTTTTATTGTTGAATCCCTACGGTGCCCATAGAATGCATTAAATTAATCCAATAAAATTCCCGAGACAGCACTGCCGCATTAATTTAATAAAGCAGTATCAGATTAAAACAATTTCAATTAATTTCACGGCGAAAAAAAAAATACTTTTACGTTGATTAAACAGCTTCAGAAGTGACCCGTTTAATCCGACATTCGTTTGTGACAAAAAAATGAAGTGCCTAATGCATAACCAATTTAGAATCTAGTTACGGATAACTTTCAAATCATTAACACACGCCTCACATGGGGTCAGAAAAGTCAAATTGAATATTAGTTGCAGGACTCTGAAATTTGGCATTTAGCGTAAATTTCGGGGATGTTAAATATGACGTAAAAATGAAATTACGATTCGTAACGATATCGTAACATTTTGAGAAAATAACTTTGTACGTCACTGCTAGAATTTATGGTTAACGTTATCTGAAGCAGACCAAGTATAGCTACATATTATCCAAAAAATTACTGGGGTCATGTTCTATTGGTCCTCACATTTTGTTCAAAAACCCTGACAAATAAACCATATTCAGAATAAGGGATATAGCCTATATAATATAGACGTGGTTTACCATTTGCGCATCGAGTCGCATTTTAGTCGATTTAATCAGCTTTGATTACGTAATTTCAGAAATCATAATGAAAATGTGGGACCGACAGAGCCGCATGGTTTTAAAAGAGAACCCCGTTATTTTTTCAATTTGCATGGTTAACTATTAAGCGGTTGACGGTAGACACTTCTGGGGTCATCATGGGATGCGCCGCAATGGGTTATCATATATATCTTGAAATCAAGCAATTTGAAGTACTTATAAAATTGAAGCTCTAAAAATGAAGCTAGGACATTTCTCGAAATTCGTCTTCTTTACGGGAGACGTTACGTTAACAAAATTTTTTAAATGACAACTTGAGAAATGAGAACGTTTACACAGTGTACTAGACACCAGGTGCGCCGTTATGTTTCACCCTGTGATCCTTCAATTTTTCCCGTTTAAGTGTAAAGCATTGCGCTGTTATCTTTCAATTTTCCATTATTTATCACTTTTTTTTCTCAATTTGGTTTTGAAACGGCGCACCTTGTGTATTTCATTTGCTCAAATTTATAGTTTTTTTTTTCGATTCTGTCATTTTGCCAACAGAGGTCTTTTACGTCGTGATGAAGGTAATGAATTCAATTTGACAGGTGCTGTAACACATCTAATAATATTACCAAAAACTTATATTTTGTAAAACTTTTATATATTTTTAATTTAAATGTATAGAACATGAATTGTTAATTTCTTTTTTTTTTGTAGCTAGTACCTGGGGACGGCTGATGTCCAAATTGATCGAAAGTATTGTTTGAATGTTGGCCTAAACACCATCGCAATGCCACCGTAAATTATATTTGTCGAAATCGATATTGATTCGGCTAAAACAATAATTAACAACTTGGGCCAGCGGTAGAGCCGATGGCGTTTCTCAACAGGCCTTTTTCCTAAAAAAACAATATAATATGTGATATATTGTACACCCCCTGTGCACTTATTTGGACACTTCGCCACCCAAAAATTGTCCAAATAACTGCAAATTGTCCAAATAAGTGCACAGTGTGTAGGCGTTTTTGCTGGAAAACTTGAAGATTTTTTGTCCAAATAAGTGCACGATCGGGGCGAAATCTAGAAATTCCAAAATTTCGGTGCGTGAAACATCAAACATTTTTGTCCGAATAACTGCACGATCGGGCAAAGTCTAGAATGTTTTAAATTTCTGTGTTTAAAAACACGGAACTTTTCGTCCAAATAAGTGCACGATCGGGCAAAGTCTAGAAATTCCAAAATTTCGTTGCGTAAAACCTCAAACATTTTTGTCCAAATAAGTGCACGATCGGGCAAAGTCTAGAATTTTTGTCACGGAATTTTTTGTCCAAATAAGTGCACGAGCGGGGCAAGCTCTAGAATGTGTCAGATTTCCCTGTATGAACAAATTATAAAACAATGAAAGGAAAAACGTAAAATTGTTGAAAAAAATTGTTGAAAAAAATTGTTGAAAAAAATTGTTGAAAAAAAGAGATATTAAAATTGTATAATGAAATGCCGACGAACTTAGTTTTGACAAATAGAGCAGTATTTGTTAATATTTTTTTTTAATTATTTTGGTTAAACCATGACGGCAAGATATTTTAAAGGTAAGTTAACTACGGTGTGTCTGCGAAAAAGCACGTCGCGCTTCTCGTTTTTTCTTTTCTTTTTGAATGGAAAAAACGAGAAGCGCGACGTGCTTTTTCGCAGACACACTGTAAATTGATAAGATTACTATCCCGCTCTTAATGAGTTTACTTCATACCGGAAGACCTGAATGTAAAGCTGTCTTTTTATAAAATATTTAAAAAAAACTGTCCAAATAAGTGCACAGTGTGTAGGCGTTTTTGCTGGAAAACTTTTGACCAACAAAGTGTCCAAATAAGTGCAAGATCGGGAATTTTGTCCAAATAAGTGCTGTCCAAATAAGTGCACATGGGGTGTATTAAGAAAAGATATTAAAATTGATTTTAATTTTCTTTGATTTTTGTGACGTTTTTTGACACCTTGCAAGGAAACTAATTGATACTGTGCAAACGGATAAAGTACCTGAGTGACGTCACTGTACGTGTCTAATAATTCCAATTAATTTGACTTTAAAAATTGATTATTGAAATTTTAAAAAGGGAAANTTTAGTATTTTTCAATGATTTTTTGATACCTCTGCTTATATGAACATGACTTGTAGAATGCAAAAATCTGTAAACTTTCTGTTTTGCAATTTCAATTTAGATCCTTTATTGTATGTAAAAACATGTGATGGCCCATGATTCCTAGCCCCTGAATATGGGCCATATTACCATATATATTATAAGTGTATAACATTTACTCTTCATGCGCATAGTATTCATACTTGGCGTCCTGTATGTATATTTTTGATTTAAAATCTCCAGCAACTGTTATTGATTTGTCTAAAACGTAGAGAAAAAAACAGTCGCCGTTTTCCTGGAAAAAATTTATTTCATTATCCAGAGATATTTAAATTGATTCTTTTATCTATTGACTTCCATTAGACGCCTTTTCAAAGGGTCCATTTTTTTTGGCTAAATTGAATTTTCATAATTTTACCTCTTTTGACAATAACTAGGCCGGGTTCAGCAACCAATACTTTTCGTTTATCAGTTAACTTTCACAACGAGCTCAACAATTATTTATGGATGGTGATTATTGAATTTGTGTTGTTAATAAGGGTGAACATGTGTCACTCTGTCTTAATGAAATCGTTCGACATACAGAACATTGATTTTCATTTCGCATATGCTGCCGGAAATATAAAAGC
This sequence comes from Oikopleura albicans, assembly GCA_004367875.1. NCBI lineage: Eukaryota > Metazoa > Chordata > Appendicularia > Copelata > Oikopleuridae > Oikopleura > Oikopleura albicans. The sequence goes on from SCLG01000382.1 coordinate 64,515, forward strand.
AAATTGAAGTTTTTAGGTGCGATATGGGATCTATTTTAAACCTATGAAAATAAACGAAAAACAAAAATATTTGAATTATCCAAGGAATCCTAAAATTGTCTGTGTTAAGAGTGGGAACCACCCACTTTTTATCAGATTATGTTATTCCTAAGGTGGTGGCCACCGTGGTGCTCACTCTTAGTCACTCATCAATAGTGATTCACCGTACTTTTATTTTAAACACAAATTATAGTTATTCTGTATAGATAGCCTATATTTAATATGTAAAACATTAATATTTAATATGGAATACATAGAGTACGTATAACTCTCACACGAACTCTCGGCGCGGGAAGTTCAAATTTGAAGATTAAATCCGCGCAGTAATTGCGATCCCCCTCCCCCCTAATAAGGTATGTGCAGTGTCGCCGAAGAGTTGAGTACCGTGTTTCTTCGAAATTGCATTTGCTTTACTGTTATGATCAGTTTATTTTTGTAATAATTGAAAAAAAATCACTATAAATACCTGCACGATGAAGTACGAAGTCCCAAACATGTTTAAACATGCCAGGTATCACTCACAATGGTGATAAGCTTAAAAACTAGAAGGCGCCGTACTCGACTATTCTGACACACCTACATTCTCAAAAAAATGATGTTGAGTTGTAAACAAATCGAGCAGACCACCCTTAAGTAACACTAAACGCTAAAAGTAACAGTTTTTCAAACCGTGGTTTAAAGTAATAGTTTTTGTTTAGCATTTTATATTGATAGTATAGTACATTTGAAGCATATTTTTAGTCTAATAAATCCCATTTAGAACTAGTTATTTATGCGATTTTTGTAAACGGAAAACGAAATAAGAAATTTCAAACTGTATGGCATTTTGTACATGCTTTTACATGTATGTCATTTTTATACCCGTATGTTAACGTAGGGTACCCTTAATGTTTTGATTTTTTGTCGTAAATCAACTGTTTGATACTTATTATATCTTGAAGACGATCACTCCGTTAGTTCTTTTTTATTGTACCAAAAATTTAATTTAAAACGAAAGGTCATTTAGATTGTTACAAATAAGATGGGTCATTTTGTCACAAATCAAAAACCAACCTTTATTTGACCTTCACCCGTTCCCTGTTCTTTCTATATCTTATGTTCCATTGCGGTATACATCTTGGTGATATTTCAAGCCTCACGGTTAATGGCGTAATCCAATATAAAAATGTCAAAAAAGCTGTAATGTCCATAAGTTGAAAGGTCATGCGGTAAGCTGATAATGTATGTCGACTTAATGACATCCCGCGGGATCTCGCTTCTCGGTAATCAGAATGCGCATGTTATGGGAAAATAACCCAGAAACCTTACAAAACTTTGAAGGTATAAACAAGACGAAAATAGGTCTATTGATATGTGACATTTTCCCTTAATTGAGTTATACTAAGGGGTGCATAATTTTTTTAGCATCACAGTCATGGAACCCGAAACTTCGGTTCTAGGGTGGAATTGTTGGCGATTATAGTATTTTTTTCATAAAATTGATTATTTATGATAATTTATGGTCATTTTGGGAAAAATCAGGATTTTTTAACTTATACAGTTACTGTATTACAGTATAAGTTAAAAAAAATCCTGATTATTAGCTTGGGACTGGGATATATTCGTGTTTTACGTTTTTTTTTCAAAATGATCATAAATTATCATAAATAAGTTATCCTGCTTGAACGGGTAAGACTCGTCACGTCAGAAGTGGACTTTTGGCGCGACCAAGCTGGGGAACCCGGCATGTTTAATGACGCCAATTCATGCCCGAATATAATTGGATTTCCGAATTTATTAAGTCAATTACTTTTCTCTTTTCTATTATATTATATATCTCAAAAGTACCCTAACTATTTCGCACAAGAAACACCATGGGTTATTTCTATACACTCCTTGAGGGTTTATCTGTCCATTTCACGACCTGAAAAGTGGGCAGATAAACCAAATTTGGGCAGATAAACCCGCAGGCGTAGGCGGAAAACTTTACTGAAATATTTTTTGGGCAGATAAACCGACGGTCGGGCTCGTTCTAGATTTGTATCAAGTTTGAGTGCATAAACTGTATATCGTGTTTTTATTAAAAGTGAAATTACAAAATGACAAAGTAGAAAAACTTTATTTATCACTTGTCGGTTGATACAAAAAAAGAGATTTTGAAATTATACGATTAAGGTCCAAAAAATGACTCAGTGGGCAGATAAACCCTCATGCGTGGGCGGGAATCCTGGAAAACTTTTCCTCAAAAATTGGGCAGATAAACCATCCATCGGGGCTTTTTGGGCAGATAAACCCCGGGTAGATAAACCCTCAGGGAGTGTATTGGCTACCGTAGGTTTATCCAGCCAATGAGCGGCAGCCATTTAAATCAACATCCAATAAGCGCGCCAAATTTAATGTAAGTTTAACGGAGCAAGATTCCAGCAAGATATAGAAATAATCCAGGATATATTTAGTTCGTGCTTAGCGCGTTTCTGTAACAAGAAGTGTGACTGTAAATTCCAGTGAAAAACACCCCTTTTTGCAAACTAATCAATAATAAAAAACTTGAAATAGAAATAACGGTTGTAGGGATGAAGTTGGACACCTTTTCTGACAGAAATGCTATGACTTATTAGACTAATTAAGAATTGTAATTTAGTAGACGCTGTACGAACCATAACCACTTATTTTTCAAAACCAATATTCTAGGCTCAGATTATCCGAAATAGTCGGTTAACAATCTAGTTTATTTTTTATTCTTGCCTGCGATATAATTATTTACAAAATTAAAATAGAATGTGGCATGATTTTACAGCACCACATCTCATTTTTTTTATTTTACATAGTGTAAAGCATTCAAGAACATACAATTTGTACAAACAATTTGCTTTTTGCATGAAACCGAAGCTGCGGCGATTTGGGTCAAATCCGCGAATACACTGTATACTGAGTTATTAGTGTCATGACCTTTTTTTTTGCAAATCACCGCATTTTAACTCCCAGAGGGAAATCCGGCCAAAAATTCCACTTTTTTTTCTTTTTAAATCAATCGAAATAACAATCGGTAAAGCTTTGGATAAAGGACCTTTAAGACGTTTCATTTTCATTTTAGATTTTTTCGGAAAATTCTTCTTATAGGGAAATATTTTGATACCACAAAAAATGTTACCACATCGCCGGCGCATCAAATATCTATTTTGGAATTAACTTATATGCCATAACTTATGGGCCATAAGTTATGACCTGTTTTGAGCAATCTATTTTTTTTTTGGTAAAAAATCTACCACCAACCTACTCATGGGAGGATAAATTTATAGCCTATAAATTACAGGAAATTTTAAAATATAGATAATATTAAATCAATAGATGTCGAAATCGGGGAGATTGATCTGTATACAAATGTAGACAAATGAGACTGTAGAGCTCGAAAATAAATGTCTTGATTATAAAACAAATCTTTTAAAAGTCTAGATTTGTAATTGATATACGTACAATGGTAAACGGACATAAAAGTTTAGTAGTGGGCAGTATTCTTACACTGTATCACAAGAATCATGCTACATAAATTATGGGGGCTACATAAAATTGGGAGCGCTTCAATTGGTACGCGCGATCTTTTGGTAACAAAGCTTCTTTTGGTACCAAGACTTCTTTTGGTAACAATGCTTCTTTTGGTACTAAAACTTCTTTTAGTACTAGAACTTTTCTTTTGGTACTGAAGTTTCTTTTGGTACTGAAGTTTCTTTTGTTACTAAGCTAGTACCAATAGAAACATTGGTACCAAAAGAAGCTTCAGTACCAAAAGAACTTTTTCTTTTGGTAGTCCAATTCTGGGTCGCTTTGCGATTTTCACTCAAAGTCCCGTTTCGACCCAGAATTGGACTTTCGACCCAGAATTGGGGTAAAATGCGACCGAAAAATGGATTGTTGACCCAGAATTGGACTTCAAATTTTTTTGGGAAAAAAGCGTCCCAAAATTGGACGTTTTCGAACAGCGACCCAGAATTGGCTTTTTAAAATAGCTAATAGCGTAATATATTATTCTTATAACTTATGATTTTTTAAACATTAAAAACTATTAAAAATTGTCGAAAAATGAATGACCATCGGTGGGAAAGTCTGCCCACACGACAGATTAGCCGACTCTTTATAAATGCCGTTTGCCTTGATCATAACTTAATTATCAACCAACAGTTATTGTTATTTAATTATCATCACCAGCTTTCCTAATTGTCAATAAAAGGCCAGGTTGAATTATTCGTTATTTCTGATTTGAAAAAAAAACCTCTAAAACAATTTTGAAGGATGTTTGCCTTCTTTCGGTTTTTCATTGAATACTCTAAGTTGATTTTAACTAACATATTATATCGGTTTCAGAAAAACCCGTTTTTTCCGTGTGGAAAAACTGAAATCTCCGTAAAAAATACGAAATAAAAATGCCCGTGAAATTCACGGAATCATGTGAATCGTTGAATCATGTGAATCGTATTAAAAACCGCTTTAAAAATTGCATGTTAACCAATTCTTTGTCTAAAAACACATCTGATACAAAAATTATATGTTAAAAAAATTATATTTGTAAAATCCGTGTTCCAAATCCGTGTCAAAATTGTATCTCAAAACTTTCGTTAAACAAATACGCTTTACAAAATTTAAGGATGGTCAATACCCTCCTTGCTTGAGAAATACGCTTCTGAGATGATGCCATTTTCTCTTTGAATAAAGGACCAATTTATTCGAAACATAATTTCTAGATTTTTCCGTTATTTTGGACACATAGGGACTTATTTTTGTTACTTATAGTGTGAGTCGATATCCAAGTTCACTTCCATGGTCAGAAAAATGAGAATTACAGTTATTGGCATTTTGAGTCATGACCATCCTTAATGTTAAAAAATTCGTTGTTGACACAACGCGTGGATAAAAATATATATGATGAACAATTAATCGTTCAAAAATTATATGTTAAAACATACGTGCTAAAAATCGTCTGTTTGAGTCTGTAATTTGTATTCATCAAACAATAAATACGTTTGTAATTGAAAAAAAAAGTTCGTGTTAAAAACTTGATTGTCAAAAATCCATCAAAACGTTCCTGCAGAAATTCTGGAATATTTTATTACCATCCAAAAAAATGTTGATCTCGTTCCTGTGATTGTATACTATCTAAATTTGGATTATTTTCATCAAATGTTATCGGTCGTGTGCAGCTACAATTACTTATGAATTGGGACAAGCAGATCATTCACATTGACCATGTTCACAACGTTTGTCCTACATCAGCCTCAAATCCATTTGAATTTTTCTGGATCACCCGACATTTCACCCGGCGTTTTTTTTTATCTTCGACCTCCAACAAAAAAATATTTATTATTCGAAAATGCAATTAATTTAGCCGTAGGGTCTTAAATTTCCAGTTATTTTTGCGAAAATAATATATTCTTTGTGTTTCTCTATTTTTTTTTTTCACTTTCTCTTGTTTTCGTACGTTCCTCTCACGAGAGCTGTACGGTTAAATTTAACTTCAAATCTGCAAATGAAGGTGCTGAGAAATGAAGAAAAACATACATGAAATAACTCACTGACCCGAGGGCGTCACTTTATTGGCGTTTGAGTAAAAAAAAAACAAGAAACCGCTAATTCCGATATTATATCAATAGATGGATTCTACTATGAAATATTGACAGCTATTTTTTTTGTTCCTATGTCATATGTATAACATTTTCCTAATTATATTACCGTTTTTTTTTTCAATACAATATTAATTTTCGAAATTGTCTAACAATGATTAAGGAACGAACATTGTGCGTGGAATACTTTTAGTACAGATGCCAACGCAACGCGTCAAACACCGCTTGGCACTTTACTACTCAACGTGTCACATGAATTCCCCGCGTTTTTTTGTATTTTCTAGACTGAAAAATTCCAGTTTTTGACGATTTTTTTCTGAATTGTAATTTAAAATGAAAAATTTGAAAGAGGGCACACTTTGGGTCGCTGTAGTCTACAGCCTGTAGTCTACAGCCTGTAGTCTACAGGCTGTAGAGCATTTAATGACCACGAAAGGCCTTTCGCGATGAAAAATGAGCTCTAGCGCCAAACATTGTCTAGAAATTTTCTATTTCACATATTTTCATATTTTCTATGAGTTGGTGTTCGGCCCTGTATTTTAATGCATAGTTTATGCCGCATAAACACATTTACCGTTTGATGTTATTAACAATTTAAAACAAAATCGGTTCAAGCTATTATATCTGCTGAAATTCATTTTGATAATGTGTTTTGTAGGTAACCCTTTTTCAGGTTCAAATTGACAATTATTATTATTACGTAAGCACGGTATTATGAAGCACGGCTCGGAATCACGGCCAGATTATCTGGCCCAGCTCAGGATAAGAATTGCATAGCTTAATTTAGCTGGTAAATTTTAGCAAAACAAGATTAATCAAATGGAAATGTGTGTGGTATCAATCTATGACAGGGGTTAGCTACGGCAAGATAAGCCATTTAAAATGCCGTATTATAGTAAAGAAACAAAAAATAGTACGTTAAAATATAAAATTAAAATCTATTTTTGGGTGATAATTAAATTTGTGACAAAAATTTCTGATAAAATGACCGTGTATTCAAATGGTACAACTTATGACATTATATCCTTTTTCGGCTCAAAGTGGACTTTCATCGCTGGTACCTCATTTTCGGACTTTAGTACTGGTGGCGCGCGAGCTCTTTATTTTTACAAAAAAAACGAGTGAATATTTGTTTTGGTTAGAAAATGGTAAAATTAGAATACTGTTGAAATGGATTGAAACAATATATTTTAGGAGTAAAATTTTCTCCAAAAACATATATTGAAACATCCGCTGAGGATGTGTTTTTGTTAAATAATTAGATATGAAAAGTCACCAAAAAAAAAAGATTGAAAACTCATGATCTCAAAATAATGCGCTGTCTGACAAGTAAGGACTGTACTTTGACCGTACTCAACCTAATGACAAAATTAAGATCTTTCTAAGTAACGATGGTAAAATGAACGTTCGTTGAAAGACGGCTATATAACTTTCCAAGGTGCTTAATAATGAACATATCCGACAAGTGGCACTCAGAAGGAAACTTCAGCAGAAAAAACATGTTATATAAAGTAAATAAACTTCGGTTAAACATGACCAATTATTTATATGCAGAATGTTCAGTAGATAGTGCATTCTATTTTATCTTCATATACACCCCCTATTATAGGGGCCCTATACCGTTAACTCAACTTTCACATGGAATCCGCAAGATAAAAAATCGAACGGGGAACTCGGCAAGATAACAGCGCAGACTGTGCGCTCGCTGTCAAAGTGTCGCCTTATGGGCACATCAACTATATGACATATATAATATATCAATTTAAATTATAGTTTTGAATAACTTACTCGTTTAAGGCGAAAACGGCATGGTCAAAGAGTCGACTATAACTTGTCTAATAATTCCAATTTTCGAAGTATCAAGATGAATTATAATGATTCTTTGTAATTATTAGGCAAGCCCTGGTCGATTTAAAGGTACTACTTTACACCAATTGTGTTCTAAGTATTAATTTAATTAATAGTAATTGAACTAATAGTAAACAATTGTCGTAAAGTGGTACCACCAAATCCACCAGGCCTTGTCTAATAATTTCAAAGAATCATTATAATCCAGCTTGATACTTCGAAATTTGGAAAAAAATTAATATAGTTAATATACACCACCTAACACATTATGTTAACACCATTAAACGTCAAAAACTGTTAACATAATGTGATTTTGTTAACATAACGTGTGTTAACATAACGTGTTAGGTGGTGTACTATATAGCGAAAATAGTATAATATGGCGAAAATCATACACTAGACACCTAAGCGCATCAGACAGCATAATGCAACTCACAAAAATAAAGAAAAATATGTGCCGACTGCAGTTCGTACTGTACGGACTATAAATGAACGTTAGGTGGATAACATGCTACCATTTCAATAATAGAGACTGAATAATCCTGAATAAAAGTATTAAGGAATTAAGGGATTTCGGATCAATAAGACTAGTTTTTTTTTATCAAAACAGTTAAATTTTGAAGATGATAAAATAATTGGTTATGTCGTCGTGGCCTGAATTGAACTATAAAATAGTTTTATTATCATGTAGTTTACATTCACAAACTAAACATTGTAACAACAGTTTGAATTAAAAAAAAATCTTTTTGTTTAATGAAGTACTTTTTCGTTGTTTTTTCAAAATTGCGAATTCAATTTGACAAATTCAGTTAGATGTATTGGGTGCCTTTTGAAATTTGTTTGTCAAACGCTAAAATATTTATATAGAAATCTGAATCATTAACATCAAAACAGTCGAGAAAATGGAAGTTAAATCAGTAGTTCGCCTTATTGTTATAGCTTTTCTATTGAAACGATTTTTCCCATATTATCCAGCGGTAAGATGTATTATTAATTTGCCACATTCCAAGAACATGCACAAGCGTTAAACATGGATCATTTTGGTCGACCTCACAATTTCCGTTTTAATTGCGCACTAGTGTTCACATCCGAAAAGTATTC
>SCLG01000382.1:108703-121222 GCA_004367875.1 Oikopleura albicans
CGAAATTTTAAAACCTGCTCCAAAAACTACGAAAATTTTATACCTGGTATATTTTGGGCCAAAAATAATTAAATATTAAATAAATTGGAATCATGTAAATATTTAATTTCCCCTTTTTTACATTTTATTCTATAAATTTATTTTTATTAAAAATTCATTTTTTAAACCATTTTTTATTCGCTAATATTATGACCTCTAGAACTTCCTATTGAGAAGTTTCTCAACCAGAATGATTGGTACATTTGGGCGAATATGAAGAGTGGTACGACAACTTCGGCAATTGCCCAAAGTCTCGATTGTTTTTGGCCTGGCATGAAAACACTTTTGGGCGAAGTGGAAACCGCAATGAGAACTCATTTAAATTATTATGAAGCATGGCGGCAATTTAACGCGTGGCCCGAGTTTTATGCAATTGGCCAAAAACTTCCGGTACAAGGACGAGAAGGTCGTTTTCAAAATATACCGAGGCAGGTCTAGCCTGTTTAATAAAAATAACAACCCCTAAACTCATATTTTTATGTCCCCAAGTTGGGGTTTTTTCCTCAAAATACAACCGAATTTAATTTAACTACAAACAAAAATGATTAAAACATTCAAAATTTGGAAATGATGATAAGGTTTTCCACTTCGGCCGGAGTTTATCGAGTCAACATACTACTTATACTATGCGACAAAGGATCCGATTCTTTTGGAAATGGGTGCCGAATTTTTGCACGCTATTAATGTTAGTGCGCGAACCGAGTGTGGTTTCGCCACAATTGATAATGTTATGGATGGACGGCGAGCCGATCGAATGGAATCTTTTTTTCTCGCGGAAACTTTAAAATATCTTTATCTGCTTTTTGACCCGGACCATTGGATGAATCAAAAAACCTATGATGCCGAAATTATGATGGTTGATGGTATTGGCGAGTGTCATCTAAGTTCAGGTCTGAATATAACCCTTAATTAAGGACGTCCACTTTAAAAAGAATCCATTTTCATAAATAATCCATTTTAAGCATTTTTGTTTTTGGTTACTGACGTAGAAAATAATTAAAAAAAAATCTAGGTGGTTGGATTTTCAACACAGAAGCGCATCCACTGGATCCATCAGCTCTCCACTGCTGCTCGAAATCCTCCGAGCTGGAAAACATAGAAAATTTTATTGATGATTTGGACCTTAATGATTTAATCAAATCACCTGGCGCTAGTGATTCGGTTCCATTTGACGTTTCATGTCCAAAAATTCCATTTTATTTGAAGCTGTCCGCTTGGGGCGACGTTTTTGTCAACTAAAAGCGAAATAGTTTTTTTTTTCTTCGCGCATTGGGCGTTTCGTTTTTTTACGCGACAAAAGACGATCAAGAGTATAAAATATGCGGCGGAAAAACGGGGGGTACTGCTTGGTTTCGAACCCACGACCTTTAGGGCCTTAGCTTGATAAATGCCGATGCTACCCTCAAACGGAGAACAACTAGTGTTAGAAAATTTTTATAAATTAGTTCAATCTGTTCTTCAAAAATGTACACTTATGTTTCCCCATGAAGGTGACCTTAAATCATTGTGCAATATTTCCTTCTCAACTGATAATTCTGTGATTGAATCTGGCTCGGGTGGCTCTTTTAGGAGATTGGTCAATTTTGCGAATTTGACTTTTTGCTACATCTATAACATATCTGAATATCTGATATACATTCGGGTGTAAGATTTTTTCCCGAAATACCACAATTGGGATTTGTACAGGGGGGTATGGTTATAAGGTCACAAAAGGTGACCGCTATAAGGTCAAGTCATCTTTTTTGCACTAAGGTCAAGTCATTTTTTTTCCAGCACTAAGGTCAAGTCAATTTTTTTTTTGAAGTGTGTTTTGGGAAAAAATCTTTGAAATCATGTCTTTTTACACTTTTTTCTATAAAATAGTGTCTTTTTTTAACATTTTGTAGAGTGAAGACCATAATTTTTTCGCGAAAATCAAATATTAGGAAAAAAATTTTTAAATGGCAATAAGGTCAAGTCATTTTTTTTGAAGCGTATTAAGGTCAAGTCATTATTGTAGTCGGAATATAATAATGTCTTATCAATTATCTGCAAGACAACTAGAGAGTCTCTAGTAGAGACATAGACATATATATAATTTTTCATTTGTCGAATAAGGAAATTGTTAACACTATAGACATAGGAAGCTTGCAGATAATATGATATATTTACTTGCAAATTAATTTTAATGACTTTCTAAAAGAGCCATTCCGTTTTTTTGCATTTAAGTAGTCCTTATTTACTTGTAGATTCTATGGAGGATCCCGAAAAGTTACCCGAATTTGAACCCGAGGATCCGATTCCTGACCATACAATTAATTATATAAATGAAGATCTTCAGTTGCGTCGTTTACGGCGCGAGGCGATTGCCGCTAAAGGCGGCGAAACCGAAAATGAAAAATGGCTGTATTCTTTACTTGGTGCAGAAATGAAAATTTTAATAACTGATCAACGTGTTCTACTTGGCTATCGGATTGTTCAATTTATATAACGTAGTTAGAGTGAGAGCTACAAGGGGTCTGGTTATAACACTTCAAATTGTGACCCTGTCTGGACTGCTTTTTTGTGTTCTAGTTTTTTTTTGTATCTAAAAATTGTTGAAAAAAAACTCTGTTTTGATTTAGCCAATGAGGTGCGGTTAGAGTATATCTGAGCGCGCTGATTGGCTCTTTCGCCCACGCGCATTTTATAGAAAAATTATAAATTTCATTGAACTTGTTTGGTTTCCTGCGTTTGTATGTATATTTTTTTTAATATTTTAACCAAAACCAGAGTTAGATGAAAGAGTTGTTTATGCAAAGTCGTTATGTAGAGCTTGTCATAATTTAAATAGCGGAAACTACGATTGAATCGGTAAAAAATGCCTTGAAAAAAAATCGAAAAAACAAGATTGTTTAAATTTGACGCAATAAAAAAATCTATTTATAACGACTTTGGATAGCCCAGAGCTAACACCAGCAGTTGGCTCAGAGAAAAAAAAAATCCGAAAAATATTATGGCGTGTGAATGAAATTTCGATAATTTTTTTAGAGATCCCCTAGAGCCCATATTAGATTTCTTATGAATCTCTACATTATCAATTCGGGTGTTTCAAGGTTGGAACTACATTAAACTATTTTGGTTCAAAATAAAATATTGACGGGTTCGGAAAGTACAAACGATTCTTTTGAGCGAAAAAAAATACCACGAAAGCAGTCCAGACACTCTTAAGGTCAAGTCAGTTTTTTAGACTAAGATCAAATCAAAAGCATGTTTTTTGGGGACAATATTTAAAATCATGCGTTTTACACTTTTTATCTATAACATCATGTCTTTTTGAACTTTTCCCCAAGCTTTTTTAATGGTCGAAATTTTTTTAGGTGGTTATAAGGTCAGGTCAGTTTTTTAAAGTGCTAAAGCATTAACAAACTTAAATACGGTCAAGTCAGTTTTCAAGTGCTTTAAGGTCAAGTAAGTTTTTTAGGTCTGACCTTATAACCAGACCCCCTGTGGAAGATTTTTTATAAGGGGAGTATTTATAAGGTGATCCGCAATAAGTCAAGTCAGTTTTGTTTCGAAAGACAATTGAAATGTTTGACCAATCTTAAATAAAGTCATTTTATTTGCACTGATCGCGACCGCAATGTGATTATGCAAGGCACAAACGAGTACATGTCCGAGGAAGAAATTGCGTCGGAAAAAGTAGGCAGATCTATTGGCCTTGCCATGATACCTGGAAGACACATACAAAAAATGCAAATCAGACAGCCCGTAAGTAGACTATAGAATTATGTGAAGGTGTGACCGTTATAAGGTCAAGTCATTTTTTTAGGATAAATCATGATTTATGTGTCTTTTTTCATTTTTTTTTTTTTGGGTGAAGTCGCTCGCCATATTTTTTGGGCAAAATCATATCTTAAAAAAAATTTAAGGGTGGTCTGCTCGATTTGTTTACAAACATGCATGAAAAATAAAACGCTATTGTGGACAAGGCATACATTCAATCAATTTGAAAATGCCATGTACACATTTTTCCGACCTTCGGCAATCATTTCCCATCTTTTCACGCACCATAACTATTGAGAGTGACCTTGAATCTGAGCCTGAACTTGGCACTTCCGGTTTCCTATTATTGTTACTTCTTTCGCACGGTTTGTTGGATCAATTTCGCTTTTTGTGGAAAAAGTGTGAAATAAAAAACTCTACAACATTGTCAGNGCGTAGTTAGAGTCAGAGCTACAAGGGGTCTGGTTATAACACCTCAAATTGTGACCCTTTTAAGGTCCTGTCAGTTTTTTTGACTAAGGTCAAATCAAAAGCATGCTTTTTGGGGAAATTATTTAAAATCATGTGTTTTACACTTTTTATCTATAACATCATGTCTTTTTGAACTTTTTCCCAAGCTTTTTGAATGGTCGAAATTTTTAAAAGTGGTTATAAGGTCAGGTCAGTTTTTTAAAGTGCTAAAGCATTAAAAAATTTAAATACGGTCAAGTCAGTTTTTAAGTGCTTTAAGGTCAAGTCAGTTTTTAAGGTCTGTCCTTATAACCAGACCCCTGTGGAAGATTTTTATAAGGGGAGTATTTACAAGGTGATCCGCAATAAGTAAAGTCAGTTTTGTTTCTATTTCGAGACAGTATTTAGGCAATTGAAATGTTTGACCAATCTTAAATAAAGTCATTTTATTTGCACTGATCGCGACCGCAATGTGATTATGCAAGGCACAAACGAGTACATGTCCGAGGAAGAAATTGCGTCGGAAAAAGTAGGCAGATCTATTGGCCTTGCCATGATACCTGGACGACACATACAAAAAATGCAAATCAGACAGCCCGTAAGTAGACTATAGAATTATGTGAAAGTTTTATTGATTGTATATTACAGGGGGTCTGGTTATAAGGCCAGAAGGTGTGACCGTTATAAGGTCAAGTCATTTTTTTAGGATAAATCATGTCTTTTTTCATTTTTTTTTTGCGTGAAGTCGCTCGCCATATTTTTTGGGCAAAATCATATCTTTAAAAAAAAAATTTAAATGGTTATAAGGTCAAGTCATTTTTTTCGGGCTTGACTTTATAACCAGACCCCCTGTATAATGAAGAAAAATTCCATATATTTCGTAATAAAAATAAATTATGATCCTTAATTTTATGATTCGACACAAAAAAAAAATATTTAGAGTAGATCATTCGGATACAGAAGTCGTTTTGCTCTAATATTTTTTTTTTTCGCGCGACATTTCTCGTTTGAAAAACAAAAAAAAAAGTTTCGCTTGGGGTAGAGCAAAAGTACCACCCCCAAAAAATTGACTTCATTTTTTTCTGTAAGAGCTTAAAATTTGAAATAGCCGATTTTTTATTACTCCTGCAAGGGCTCGGCACGGTTGGCTTTTCTGGTTTACCAAAAGGCCAAAAATGCGACGTTGATTTGGTTTACGAAAGCCAACAAAATTGGCGAGGTAAAAAGCTAAGGACGGCCCAGTGCGTACCGTTAAATATGCTTTTCAGGAAACCCGAGAATTGAATCCAAAATGGGAAGGAGGCGACTTGTCTATAAGAGGTTCCAACATCACGCCTGAACAGATCACACGGATAGAAGCCATTTATGAAGAGAATAAAGATAATATAAGCAAACTATCTTTATTAGACGAAAAATCATAAAACTTTATAATAGTGTGTCCACACTACGGATATTGTTGCGCTGATAGCCGCGAAATAATTCATTCAATTAGAAATTATTCAGACGACTTTTTTTTTCACTATTGCATTCATGGTGCAGCCTCCTCCTCCTAGACGATTCAAGATATAAATTTAATTTAAATTTCATAAAGTTTTAAAAAGTTGTAAAAAAGTTGTCTTTTTTTTGGTCGAAAATGGTTCACAAAGGAGTCAAAGTTCAAGTTTTAGAATTTTTAAATAGCTTAGTGGTGATCGCCGTGAAAAATCATATCGAATGAGTACCATAACGGCCCATTTCAAGCAAGTTGTAATTTGACACCCTAGAGGGGTCATATTACAAAACCGACCCCAAAAATGAAATCAGCGACCTTTATTTGCTTAATTGGCCAAGTTTGGTCCAAAACGCTCTTCTGTACTTCGAGAAACCGATAATTTTGTACTTTGACCGGTTTTTTTGACCGGTAAAATTCATCTGACCAGTTCGGGACCTAGCTGCTACCATAGCCAGGAGTCTTAGGGACTTTATGCAATTTAAANTGTAAAGATACTTTTATAATTTTAAATACATTTGACTAAATTTCAAATACGGACAGACTTTGCGAAATTGACTAGATTCTAGTCAATTTCGGAAAGTCTGTCCGTATTTGAAATTTAGTCAAATGTATTTAAAATTATAAAAGTATCTTTACATCGAATGTTTTACAAAAGTTCTAGTCACTAGAACAAAATTGTTATTAGAATAAAAGTGGAAAATTGAAATTTAGTTTTCGCCAATTTTATTTTCAATTATTCCTTTTTTGACGATTTGTGGAACCAATGATGTTTTTCAAGAAATTATTTTTATTTTTTGACGGAAATATCATAAATCCACTAAATAATTCTTGAATCGTTGTGATTTCAAAGGCTAATAACCGCAGTCAGCCAAGCTTGTACATTTTGTTTTATTTAACTCGGCACAATTAACGTCTCGCCAATTGAATTGAATATGTTTCTTATTTAGATTGCATTTTGAAAGTTGTAAAAATGATTAGTTTAAAAATCAAAATGCCGTCAAAAAGTTTTGAAATTGAAATCGAAGAAAATGCGTCCATAACAGATCTACGGCGCATCGTTGCCGAAAAAGTTGAAAAAACAGCCGAACAGTTGGTGTTGATATTTGGCGGCAAAATTTTAAAAGATACCGAAACTCTCGACACGCACACGATAAAAGACAAAATGTCCGTCCATTTAGTTATTAAACAACAAAGACAGGTTTGAGTCAATATTTTATACTGAAAGTGGTTATATAATTTTGGATTCGGCGTATTATAGCTATTTTGGATTCGGCGTATTATACACCCCCTGCGCTGTTATCTTGCAACTATCACATGAAAAAAATCCGCAAGATAACGGAGCTAACGGGGATACCTTCAAGATAACAGCGCAGTGCTTAACACATAAAGATAGGGATTCCTGGAAAATTAGCCAAAAAAATCTGCAAGATAACAGAGCCAACAGGAAAATCTGCAAGATAACAGCGCAGGGGGTGTAGCTATTTACAACCTAGTCGAGTCATTTTTGTTATATGACCCCAAAGGGTGTCAAATTACAAAGTGGTCAAAACGGGTCATAGGACCCCTCAAAAGAAAGCTCTGGTCAAGCCGAATCTGATTATGTAATATGACCCCAAAACGAGTCAAATTACAAGGCGGTAAATTACAAAAAAAATATGTGGTTTTTAAGTTTTATTCTATTTTTTTAAATGAATATATTTTATCATCTTGTTATAAAACATAATGCATGATTTACAACATACAATTGCTAGGAATCATCAGCCAAGCCGGAACCAAAAACCGAACCAACGACCTCTCAACCGTCAACTTCACCTGGTGGCCAATCGTCATCGACCACGAATACAACACCCGCTGCCCAACCACAAAATGCAAACCCTTTTGCCGGTCAGTTTTACCTGGAGTTTTTATTGAAGGACATCTCCTTGAAAGTTAACATATTTTATTCACATTTTCCTTTAGGAAAACAGTTATAATATTAAGTACACCACCTAACACGTTATGTTAACACACGTTATGTTAACAAAATTACATTATGTTAACACTTTTTGGGATTTGATTAACTTCGATTCCCTATTGTTTAACCAAACGCCCTACCACATTAAATTAACAAAATTACATTATGTTAACAGTTTTTGACGTTTAATGGTGTTAACATAACGTGTTAGGTGGTGTAGTTATAATAATATGATATTATAATTGTTTTCGTTTGTAAATTAAATATGGTAACATTCAAGGATTTGATTCAGGGGGTAAGCTTGTAGATGAGCCAATTTTTTATTTGTTTTTTTTTTAAGTTTTTTAAGAGTTTTTGTGTTGATTGTATTAACGGCCGCTGCCTTGGTTTAATCAAACAATTTAGCTTTTGGAGGAAATATGGGCGGAGGATTAGGAAATATGCAACAGCAAGCAAATCAATTGATGCAAAATCCCGAAATGATGCGACAGCTGATGGATTCTCCTGTTATGCAGGTTATTATTTTTTTCCTTGGATCCTGTGATATTCTTTAAAGAAAACGTTTTAACGTATTTTTTGTTTTAGATGATGTTGGACAATCCAGAAATGATACAAGCCGCTATTCGCAGCAATCCACAAATGCGCGAGTTAATGGACAATAATCCCGAAATCGGTCATATGATTAATAATCCCCAGTTGATGAGACAAGCGTTGGAAATGGCCCGGAATCCTTCAATGATGCAGGTGAAATACATTGTTACATAATATGTAACACATATCTGACACATAAGATGTTAATTGACTGACAAGTTTTTTTTAATTTTTAAAAGGTTTTTTTAGTTAAAATTGGAATTTTTTATTTTGGAGTTTCCCGCGGACAACCTAATGTTTAGGTGATTTCTAAAAAAAAATCACTTTTATTTTGGTTATATCATGTAATTTGGTATAAGATTTATCGTTTTATCCTACGTAATATCCTACGTGAAAATCAATATCAGATGGATATAACGTATAAGTTCATAAATGCATGTAAGGTCTTTTAGTCGTGGCCTTACAACCAACCTCTGTGAAATATTATTTTAGTACGGTGACGCTGCATATTTATGTATTTAATTTTTTTTAGTATTGGTGTTAAGGGCCGTAACTTAAGGCCCCCAAACTTTGTGGGTTAAAGGATCGAGTGATAAATTCGAAATGTTGTTATATGAACATGTAATAATATTTAACTTTAAGGAAATGATGCGTAATCAAGATAGAGCCTTATCAAATTTAGAGGCGTTACCGGGTGGCTTTAACGCCTTAGAACGATTATATCGCGATGTTCAAGAACCAATGATGGATGCAACTGCCAGACCTAACCCGTTTCAGGTAGATGTAAATCACTCTACCACATGGCGGTCCTGAGATTGACGCGGTCATGCCAAAATAACGTTAAAAATGATACGACGATTGCCTTACGCGCGTCAATCTCAGGACCTCCATGGGCGAAATTAATTTATTCATAAGTTAACTCTTTGTTGATTGTTGATGTTATAATAAAATAACTCTAAGAATTTGGCCAATGCGGAAAACAATACATCTAATACGACTAATCAGGCCGGTCAACAAAACACAGAAGCGTTGCCAAATCCATGGGGTCCGCCACCAACATCAAACACCACACAAGCTGTAAGTATCAAAATTGGCTATAGGGTCGGATGATATAATTTTGGCACCGACTAAATTGGTATACCATGATATCATGTATTTTTGGTCGAAAGTATAAGAGGCCGAAAGGTCAAAATGTATAGATGAGAATTCGACGCAAATTTGCGTCGAATTCTGAGTTATTCCGTTTCCACTTTCGACAATATTTGGTCAAAATTTGCGTCGAATTCCGACTTATTCCGTTCACATTTTCGACCTTTTATACTTTCGACCAAAACTTCATGGTACCAATTTAGTCGGTGCCATAATTTTTATATGCTACAGTTTTAACATAAAAACTGGACCATAATGTAAAACTTAAGAACTCGGGTGGAACTGAAGCAAACGCGAATCCATTTCCAATGCCCGGTCTCGGAAATCCGGAAATGATCCAAGCTGCTATGGATATGATGCGTCAAAATCCCGATTTGCTTCGGTCAGCCCTCAATATGAATCCTGCATTAGCTGGACGCGTTACGCCCGACGTTGCCGAACAGGTACGAAGTACACCACCCAACCAGTTATCTTAACAACTCTATTTCACTGAAGTGTTAAGATAATTGAATTTTATCACATTAATTTAATTGAAACTAGATGTTGGAGCGTATGCAAAATCCCGAAGTTCTACGTGCTATGCAAAATCCAACTGTGATACAAGCAATTCAACAGGTAAATTTTTTATTGCATCCTAAAAGATAAAACGCAAAAACGAATCAAAATTTAGATACAACAAGGAACCGAAGTTCTAAGGCGTGAAGCCCCGCAATTATTGGCTTCAATGGGATTTCCCCAAATGCCAAATATTCCGACCTCAGCCGCCAGTGGCACTAGTCCAAGTCAAATGGGAATGATGCAACAAATGCTTCAACAGATGAGGTATTAAATCAAACCCCTTTTACGTATAAGACCCTTTGCTATAACTATAATGGGTGATTTTATAGAAACTCGAGTTCTTTTCAATACACCCATCTTGATAAAATAAAATAAATTTGTAGACACCATACCATAGCGAGTGATAGGCTTCATTTGAATAAATTTTGGCCATCAAAAAAATAAAGTTACAAAAAGTTATAAATGTAATTATAATTTGGCAGTACACAAATGGCAGGTCCATATTTCATAGGATTTTTGACTTCATTCTGAAGTTATCTGACGCACTTGTTCGCATTGAGATCATTTTCTGGAAAAATTAAATATGATACGTTTTTCCGGAATATCTTGAATGTGAGGGTGTGACCCTTATAACTTATAAGATCAAGCCATCTTTTTTGAACTAAGGTCAAGCCATTTTAAATCATGTCTTTTTCACTTTTTTTGGGGGTTCAGATTGAGAACGTGAAATATACACCAGGAAATTTTTTATAGAAATCATATCTTTTTGAATTTTTTTTTTTTTGGAGTAAGATCAAGTTATTTTTTGGAGTGCATTAAGGTCAAGTAATTGTTTTGGCTTTGACCTTATAACCAGATCCCTCTGTAGTTATTATCAGCTCTATAAGTTATATAACGCATAACAGCTATTGACAGTATATACTCTAAAAGTAAAATTTAACCCTTTAAATTATGTTTTTTACAACTTAAAGGAATAAAAAGGGCCTTACTTAGAAGCTTTGCAGTTAGTTAATATCGAATTACTGAAATGTTTGTATGTAGTGGAATAACAACCGGCGGCCCGGCNCAAAATTTAGATACAACAAGGAACCGAAGTTCTAAGGCGTGAAGCCCCGCAATTATTGGCTTCAATGGGATTTCCCCAAATGCCAAATATTCCGACCTCAGCCGCCAGTGGCACTAGTCCAAGTCAAATGGGAATGATGCAACAAATGCTTCAACAGATGAGGTATTAAATCAAACCCCTTTTACGTATAAGACCCTTTGCTATAACTATAATGGGTGATTTTATAGAAACTCGAGTTCTTTTCAATGCACCCATCTTGATAAAATAATATAAATAATATAAATTTGTAAACACCATACCATAGCGAGTGATAGGCTTCATTTGAATAAATTTTGGGCCATCAAAAAAATAAAGTTACAAAAAGTTATATTACAATTTGGCAGTACAAAAATGGCAGGTCCATATTTCAAAGGATTTTTGACTTCATTTTGAATAATATTTTGACTACTTCTGAAGTTATGTGACGCCTTGTTCGAATTGAGATCATTTTCTGGAAAAATTAAATATGATACGTTTTTCCGGAATATCTTGAATGTGAGGGTATGACCCTTATAAGTTATAAGGTCAAGTCATCTTTTTTGAATTAAGGTCAAGTCATTTTAAACCATGTCTTTTTTTTCACTTTTTTGTGTGTAAATTTAGAACGAGACAATACGTTTAGAACGGGTGAAAAACACGGGTAATAATTTTCTTATAAAAATCATGTTTTTTTTTTCACTTTTTTGGGGGGTTCAAGTTGAGAACGAGAAATATACATTTAGAACGACAAGGGTAAAAACCACGGGTAATGTTTTTTCAATATAGAAATCACCCGGAATTTTTTTGTAGAAATCATATCTTTTTGGACTTTTGTTTCGCACTAAGGTCAAGTTATTTTTTTGGAGTGCATTAAGGTCAAGTAATTGATTTGGCCTTGACCTTATAATTAGGGTGCCCGTAACTTTTCCCTCTGCAGTTATTATCAGCTCTATAAGTTATATACCGCATAACAGCTATTGACAGTATATACTCTAAAAGTAAAAGTTAACCCTTTAAATTATGTTTTTTACAACTTAAAGGAATAAAAAGGGCCTTACTTTGAAGCTTTGCTGTTAGTTAATATCGAATTACTGAAATGTTTGTAAGTAGTGGAATAACAACCGGCGGCCCGGCTCAGGCGGCCCCTGCCGGCAACCCCGAAGAGCGTTTCGCCTCCCAATTGGAGCAGCTGGCGAATATGGGTTTCACCAACCGCACCGCCTGTATTGAAGAGCTAACCGCTACCCATGGCAATGTCGAGGCTGCTATTGATCGTCTGCTGTCGAGACCACGCCAATAACACTCAATGTAAATTGTTATATTATTATTTTTTTTCGTGTTTCATAACAATCGAAATTCCGTATATGACTGATCTATTCCCTGAGCTGGCCAATACCGCCTATATATCAACTGCTCCAAAACATGACTTCGTTTAAACAAAATTATCAGGAAAACAAT